>CAUYON010136182.1:0-19570 GCA_963573935.1 Arctocebus calabarensis
GGCCCGCCAAACAACAATGATGGCTGCAACCAAAAAATGGCCAGGCGTTGTGGCAGGCGCCTGTAGTCCCAGCTACTTGGGAGGCGGAGGCAGGAGACTCACTTGAGCTCAGGAGTTGGAGGTTGCTGTGAGCTGTGATGTCACAGCACTCTATCCAGGGTGACAGCTTGAGGCTCTGTCTCAAAAAAAAAAAAACAGAACATGGTAAGTTCTTCTATAGGGATACCCAGTTCAGTCTTCTTTATAATAGTGAGAAAATGGAAACAATCTGTGACCCACAATAGGGAATTAGTTTAAAAAACAGCAGTACATCCATCCAGTGACTGACTAAGCAGCTATTTAAATATGATGGTATAGAAACTTGTCAGCAATGTCCACAATACCAGTTATATTAAGTGGAAGTATTTTTATTGTGTGATTCCTTTTGTAAAAATAATTATTTATTTATTTTTTATTTTTTGGGAGGGAGGGGGAGACAGAGCTCAAGCTATCACCCTGGGTAGAGTGCTGTGGTGTCACAGCTCACAGCAACCTCCAACTCCTGGGCTTAAGCGATTCTCTTGCCTCAGCCCTCCAAGTAGCTGGGACTGCAAGCGGCTGCCACAACGCCCAGCTATTTTTTGGTTGTAGTTGTCATTGTTGTTTGGCGGCCCGGACTGGATTCAAACCCCCCAGCTCTGGTGTTTGTGGCTAGCGCCTTAGCCCATTGAGCTACAGGCGCCGAGCCAGCAAAAATAATTTTAAACATATGTTGTATGTATTTAGATATATTGGCACAAATGCACAAGAATAATCCTAGAACACTAAATGCCAAAAATCCTTCTGCTGGCATGTCTGAATTTGTGAGTGATTTTAAATTTTCTCCTCTGTGACTTTGTACAATATGTATTTCTACAATATGTATTATAATCAGAAAAATTAGTTCAAATCTATGTCTATCAATAGCATCATCTAGCTCTATCCATGTGCATGTTTTTCACGACTTAGAAATAAGTGAAGATAAGCTAATGAGAAAACCCCAGTCTGGAGCTTAAAGTTCATGGGTGATTCTTAACCCATTTTAAAGCCAAAGCTGCCTCAGTTTTGGAAAACTAACCTTGTTGAACTTCTCTCGTGGTTTCTGAGATATGTCATATGCTCCAATCATGTGCCCCAAGTGACAAGCTGTCCAGTTCTTTACAATACAGAGACTCTTTAAAGGCCACTGGGTAACCTTGCACATCTGGGACGGGTGGTGGCCAGGCTGGAGCCGCCCCTCCGCCCTTCAGCTCTCATTTCCCTCCCACTGACTTGGCACCAACCTCCACCTCTGCCCCGGATCCTTGCTCTGCTCCCCGGGGGGATGTGTCCTCCCAGTTCCTGCCCTAGCAGATGAGGAAAGGGGACTTACTCTGCCGCTGTCCCATTCTGGGAGGTTTGCTCAGGCAACCCACAATCCCCTAGGGCCTCAGACAGAGGCCGCCTCAGGCTAGCCCCGGACCTCAGACTCAGCTTGGACACAGCTCCGCAGCTGCCCCGGGTGCTCAGGCCCAGCCCCGTCTCCTCCAATCCTGGTGGGTTCTGCCGCAGGAGGAGACGGAAGCCAGGCAGCATCTGAGGGCCCGCGCAGAAGAGGAGGCAGATTCACATCTGCCGGTCAGTTCTGAGTCCTCAGCCCAGCCAGTTGCCTCCAAACTGTGCTGTGGGTGCCTGTCGCCCTCCCCCTCCTCGCCCACGAGGCCACCCTCACAGGGAAGCCCCACTGCCCCGCAGCCTCACAGCCGGGGTCCAGCAAAGGCAAGACCTTAGGCCGGCCCTGTTTAACCCCAGATAACTCAGCCATCAGCCTCTCCCCCTAACTTTTCTCCCCAAAGCCCCTATTTATTATACGTTTATTTTTGACATCTATTTCTGAGGGAATAAAACACAAGGGGAAATGGTCTCATTGTGGAGTCTGTTGACCTAGGCAGCAGTGTGCCTCCCTGGCCCAGTTTCTCAGCAGATGCTAGAGCAAACCCCAAACTGCAGTTCTTCCCGGGAGGCCTTCTCCAAACCCCTAAACAGCCTTAGCCCAGGGTGGCTGGGGGCTGCCAGGGCTCCAGGCAGGGAACACTGTCCCATGGCAGAGCCCAAAGCTAAACACCCTGATGAAGCCAGATCCTGCACAGACTAACCAGAATAACCAGCTAGCTTTGCCCACAAGGTGCTCTCACCAGATACCCTAGTTCTGTACTGTATTAACTGAGTGATCGTGGTCAGTAATTTGTACTCTGTAAGCCTCAGTTTTCTCCTCTGTAAAATGGGCATAATATGGGTTGGCACCTAGTAAAGATGTCTGGATTGAGTGAGCTAATGCATGCCAAGTGCTTAGCACAGTTCCTGGCACACAGTCAAGCGCTTAGAAAAATGTTAGCTGTCCAGGAACCGTGACCACCATTGCGACCCTCACAGAAGCAACCCGGCCAAGTGGACTAAGCTATCCACAGACTGCACCCACTTCTTCACCAATGTCAGCCCCCACATGCAGGCTACACCACAGTCACAGCCCACCCGGACTGTTTCTGAGGACAAGTGGAAAGCACGCCTGCAATGAACGTGTCTGCTGACACATGCTTGAATAAAAGGATTGCAAATGGATCCAGACTGACAAGTTCCTCGCAAAAGGAAACTGAAACTCACCCCTTCTGAGAGCAGCAGGAGGCCC
Organism: Arctocebus calabarensis; assembly: GCA_963573935.1. Taxonomy (NCBI): domain Eukaryota; kingdom Metazoa; phylum Chordata; class Mammalia; order Primates; family Lorisidae; genus Arctocebus; species Arctocebus calabarensis. Next base: position 2,684 of record CAUYON010136182.1, read on the forward strand.
CTGCCGTAGCTGACAGTCTTGGTGGGCTTACCCAGGCTGACTGGGAGTGAGGCTGGGCCCGTCTCTTCCTTTGTCCAAGTGACTTAATTGTTTGGGCCTCTGTGTGGCTCATCTGCGTTTGCTCATCAATAAATTGTTCAGCATAAAAATGGCATCCACTTCCCAGGCTTGTCGTGAGAATCAAAGGCAATACTGTACATGTCAAGCATCTGAGTCTGTGCCTTTCCACATTGTAAGTGATCACAGATGCCAGTTATTATTATTTGTCTTCAGAAGAATGGGCTTGACTCCTACCTATAAGCTACACGTTAAATTGTGAGCAAACTATAGTCATCTCTCTGAACTTTGTTCAGCTCACCTGTAAAGCAGCAGCCGTGTCTACTCAACCTCAGGAGACTGCTGTGGTTAGTGAATCAGAGTCAGTGAGAGCGTTCTGTGCTGCCCCGTCTCTACATAGCCTGTGTCTCGCACAGTGCCTGGTTGGTCCATAAACGCTTGTTGAATGAACGAGTGTGGAACTCTGTAATGTGATTCTTCCTTGACTACTTGCTGAATGTTGTCATTAAAACTTGTATTACTTTTGAGGGGGCTTCAGGAATAGAAGACCATCAGATGCGATGGTTTCAACTGAGACTCCAGCCCAGGAACCACCCTTAGTTCTATCTGTGCTTCCATGTTTGGGAAACATGGGTTGGTGCAGTCAAGCCAAGCACATCTTGGTGGCTTTGAGTTTGGGGGCCTGCCTGCCCTGCCTTCTCTGAACCAAAGTCAACTTCTTTGTTTATCTAACAGATCAAGTACAAGATACACTACAGAAGACTGTTGTCTGGAATCAGCGTCAACATTGGAACAAATAGTGAGGTATTTTCTCTTTGTCTCAGAGGACTTGACGTCAACTGCTTCAGTTCCATTTGAGCTTTCTCCAAGATTGTGTCCTAACTTGATGCTTACAGTTTTGTCACCTAAATCAAGCTCAGCCTAAAAAGCTGTCCATTTTATGGGCCTTGGACCAACAGCCTGCCAAAAGGAAGAAAGAGGAGGTGGAACAAAATGGGGAGAAGAAGGAGGAAGAGGGAAAAAAAGGGGATGAGGAAGAAACGAAATCAGAGGAATGAGAGGAGAAGGAGACAAAAACAATAGCTTTTTGATTCCATGAATTAGTCAGAAACCATTAACACTAACTACTCATGTCTCAACTTGCCCCTTTGAACTCGAGAATGAAGCAAATCCCCTCATGTGCTGGACAAGATGAAGTTGCTGTTACAGTGATTCATTTCAAGAAAACTTTCCTGGAAAGCTCTACTGCCCTGTAAGAACACATTGCTTTATTAAGGTGCTTAAGATTACAGGGACTTCTGGGCATGCAGGCACTCTGAAGTCATCACTATTTTCCAGCAAGGCCTTGCTTGCTTTGTGGGCTCATCGGGCAGGGACAAGACCTGAGACAGGGCTGGGAGACAGAGTGGGTCTTGGGTCCTTCTCAAGTCACTGTTCTCTCTTAGAAATAGAGATGAAGGTACCTGTCCAGGGATTCCACCAGGGTCAATGAGTGCTATGAACTGCTTAAAGAAGGAGTGTTCTTTAAGTACCATTTTATTATCATTTTAAATTTGTGCTTGTGTAATCTATAACACTGTTAGGGTTCACAAGATGGCCACTCACTCCCAGCCCTTTCCCTCAGGTTTTCTTTCCTTATCCACTCACCAACCTCTAAAGAAAAGTGAGAAGGAAGACCAAAGGGAAAAAAAAGGAAAGGACAAAATAATCATCATGCCAGGATAATGCCAGGTGCTTTATAAAAATCATCTCATTTAATTTTTACAGGACCCCATGAGAAAGGGGTTGTCATCACTACATCCCAGAACAAGCAGGTTCAGGAAGTGATTTGCAGAACCAAGATGCAGACCAAGGTTTTTCTGGGATGCTCTATTGCATGATGCCATGGTATCCCTCAAAGTCCTCTAAAAGGAGTGTCCAGGCTACCCCATCACAGAGGAAAGCTAACGGCAAGGACCTGGTTAATGAGCTTGAGTCATAAGTAAACACTTTTGCTCATTATTACAAAAGATGACCATGGGTAATAAGATTAAAATCTCATGATGGTTCCAGTCCATGAACCCCTGTATCACTCTCCCTCCGGAGAAACCCTAACTGCCTCCTTCTATCATCACCCGATTCAGCAGGAAGCAATTAGATCAAGTCTTTGCCCCTTTTCGCTAATAGCAGTTGGGGTTTCTACTCGGAGAGGGAGAATTGATGCAGGACATTTGGCGCCCTGGCCAGCTCAGCGGAGCTGGCGGACCTGCCGCCTCCTCCTTGACAGTGTCAGTGTTGTGGCAGCCAGCTGAAGAACCAACGGGCTCGATGACTGGCTAGGAGGGGAACCCCCAACCCCCACCGGAGGCTCCAATAGCCAAAAAGGCCGGGCAGCTGCTGAGGAGTCACCTGTGCCTCGGTGTCTCCTTCACTTTGCACTTGGGACTAAATGTGGAACCCCCATTCCCTATGCCTAGGTCAGTTTCACGTGAATTTCCTGGGCCTCAATTCCATGAATGGGCTGTGTCCATTCATTGATGCATTCCTTCACTTTGCTCTGGAGGGGACTGTGTTCCTTCATTGATACATTCATTCACCTTCCAAATAAATAAATAAATGAAAAGAACATATTAGACATGAGATGATAATGGATATTACAAAGAAAATCAACTCAGGGAAGGAGAGAAGGGGTGTTGGGGGGATGCCTGCAGTTCATAAAAGGTGACATTTGAATAAAGGGCTAATGGGGGAGGATGCTGTCATCAATGTGTAAAGGTAGAGGCCGAAGCACCCGCCTGTGAAGGGATTGTAGATGGTCGCTTTGAGCATAGGCACTGGGGTTAGGCAGACTCAGATTTGAATCCCAGATGTATGCCATAAGGCCTAGATGGCCCCAGACAGGTCTCTTGCCTCCTGGGGCATCAATATCTTTACTTGTAAGATGGGGGTGATAATTCTCATCGCCCAAGACTGCTATAAGGCTGGGAGAGCACCCCCCTGCTCAGCTCAGGGCCAGGTTCATGTTCAGATTGTGAGTGATGATTCCACACTGGGGAGGTAACTCAAAGGCTTTATGGAGAAGGAGCCCTGGAGGCTTTGAAGCAGGATTTCTTGCCCAGAGCTGCCTGTTCTGCTGCTACAGATTCCACAGAACAGAGGCCTAGGGACTTGGAGCAGGGAGACAGGAGGAGTCCCCCCCACCCCCCGCTCCAGGACAGGCCCAGGGCTTCCACCTGCAGGTCAGGGGCCCCTTCTCCAGGGCTTCAGGGAGCATTACATGAGCGAATCATGGCTGTGTTTAGGGATGGCAGGGCTGCTGAGTTCTCAGCTGGCTCTAGTCAACGTTCCTGACATTACTCTTCTGAAGATGGGATGACTGGCTGCCTTGGGTCGAGTGGCAGGGGCTGTGGGTTCCTCCCTCCATCCCTGGCAGCCTCTTTCATAGAGAAGGGTACAGCAGGCTGGGCGCGGTGGCTCACACCTGTAATTGTAGCACTCAGGAGGCTGAGGTGGGTAGATTGCTTGAAGTCAAGAGTTCGAGACTAGCCTGAGCAAGAATGAGACCCCCCGTCTCTACTGAAAATAGAAAAACTAGCTGGGCATGGTGGTGGGCGCCTGTAGTTCCAGCTGCTCAGAAGGCTGAGGCAAGAGGATAGTTTGAACCCAAGAGTTAGAGGTTGCTGTGAGCTAGGATGCCAGGGCACTCTATCCAGAGGACAGAGTGAGACTGTCTCAGAGGAAAAAAATATGTATAGAAGGGTACAGAGGCACACTGGGGACAGAGCAGTCCTGGGCCCACTGTCATGCTGTATTCTGGGGCCCCAGGAGGTCTTAAAGGTCTTAAAAGTTTGGTGTCCTTGTGTTCTGAGAAGAGTTCTGTCCCTGAGCAGACCCAGACCCTGGGGGGAAGATGTGAGCAGAGCTCGCAGTGCAGGTTAAAGAGAGCAGGGTGGGCTGGAAGGTGGGTGGGAGAGAGCAGAGTGGGCTGGCAGGTGGTGGGCTTTTCTGTAGCAGGTGGCTCAGCGCATGGCAGGAATAGCTGTTTTCCTTGGGGCTGGAGAGGCAGACAACACAGTAGCAATCCCCATCCCGGCTGGGAAGCCCTTCCTTGCCTGCCAGTGACAGCAGCTGCCGACCTTTCCGTGGAAAGCTGACGCTGGGATATGATGCTCTGCTTCCCTCTGCCTGTCCCACGCCTTCAGCCTTAGGTATCATGGTGTCTGGCCCAGGGGGCATGACTGCTCCTTGGCTAGCACCCAGCGGCCTCCACGGGCTCGGGAAGCAGCTCTTGGTGGGTGTCTGGGAGGTGGGGAGAAAGCCAGCAGGGCATGGAGTTGCCTGGGTCTTCTTTAGATCTGTCCCTTTTTTGTCTTCTTGCATTTTCTGGGCTCTTTGTTTTTATTCTTCTTTCCCTTTTCTTTATTCTTTTATTTTTTGATTCATTCATGGTACTTTTTCTCCTTTCCCTCCTTCCATCTTATTTTTCTTCTTTTCTTTCTGTCCCTTGCTCTGTTCTTCCCCTCTTCTTTCTTGCCTTGCATCTATTCATTCATTTGCTAAGTGAGTATCAATCCATCAAGCATTTTCTCAGGGCCCTGATAGAGCCAGGGATACAGGTGACACCTTCTCTGCCTTCTTGATGTGGAGAGAAACAGGCAAAACTTGGGGAGTTAAGAGCTGGTCTGGCCAGTGGCTTCCTCGCTGTGTTACCTTGGGCAAGTCACGGAATGATGTTTCAGGACAAAATCAGAATAACAACCTTCTTCACAGGATTGCTAGGAGTACAGGAGAGAGTGCAGGTGAATTGCTCAGGCCTATGCCTGGCATGTAGCAATAATTCAATAAATTATGATTAATAGAGTCTATCAAGTTTTATTAGCAATCAGGATAAAGGAAGACAGAGAAATAAACCACTTTTCTGTGCTTTGTTCTTGCTCCTAAAAGTGAGAGCAAAAAGTATGCGTCTGGGCTCCTGAGGACCGAGCCCTTCACATTCACATGAGGCAATGTGGGGGGAGGCGCCTAGACCTTGAGGTCGGAGAGAGCCACGTCCAGGGGCTGTGTCGACAGGCACGTGACTGTCCATCTCTAGGCCCCGTTTCCTCCATGTGTTAAGCAGGATAATAACAGAGGATCACTGGGCAGGGGAGGAAAATCTTTCTTTTCCCTCTATCCCATCTTAGGGGCACTGTGCCCTATAAAGTGGTCTAAGTGCCATCTTAGGGGCACTGTGCCCTATTAAGCGGTCTAAGAAAAGGCAAGTTAACAAGAAAAATACAGACAGAAGTTTAACAACACCATCAGCCACACTTATGCTTGGAAGCACTTGGCGTTCAGGAACTCAAATGGTTAAAACTTGCGCTTTATAACATCTTAACGAAAGAATGATAACTTAAAGGGATTTTGAATTTCCTAGGGTAGAAAATTGTGGGAAGGCAAATATATGGAAGTTAGTTAAGTTTGTTACATAGATTTCTCTGGTGCCCCCGGATGGTGAAGGTTTAAAGGGTCTCCAGTGATTAACATCTGTCTCTCTTTCCGCTGTGGGGCTGGGGGGCATTTTTGCAGGACAAATTTATGTCCTGGTTTTAGGTAAATAGAGGGAAGGCAGAGAGCTTTTCTTATATCTGCTTCTTCTCAACTGCCTTCAGCTCAAAAAAAAAAAATCCTTATGCCAAAGTGGTATATTTTGGGATAGCGGATTCTGGTCTGTACAACTGTGACAACTAATTGGTTTGATATATGAACAAAGTTTAAAACAGTACATAGCACTTACGTTAACTGCTATTGTCGGCAGCATTATTAGGGTCACACAGCGAGTCAGGGGTGGCCACACAGTTTCCTTTAGTGACAATGTACCCACACGGCTCCTTGGCGTCAGCAGTAAGCCGCCCACGCCTTACCTTGCGGAGGGGACGCGTCCTCACAGCTGCAGCTCAGCGTAGCAGCAGCAGGCTGTTCCTGGCATTTTCTGAGCCATTGCCCAGACTCGGGCTCTCCAAGGTGAAGGGCACTGCAGCGGCTGCCGAAGAGGGCACCAGGTTATCAAGGTTACCCTGTTGATACTTGGCACCAGGAGAGAGGGGTTGGGCAATGCAGCTGGAGGGCTGCATCCCAAGACTGGACTGATCCAGCAAGGTTTGCCTCTGAAGGGACTAAAATCCTTGGCCCTGTAAAAGTTTGCTGAAAAATCAAGGCAGATTATTAAGAGAACACACACACAAATTTATTCAGTGTGAGCACACAAGAAGCTTCAGAGTGAAGACCTAAAAGTAGAGGAGAAATTGTCTGTTCTTATGTTTCAAATCAACAAAGTATGGACAGCCTTGTAGAAATATAATTGGACAAAAAGGGTGTGATCTAATGCTAGTAGGGTGAGTGGGGACACCCCACAAGGCTGGTCTGTCTAGATTCTTCTTGGCTTCTCTGAGCAGGTTCCTTCCTCCTGGGCCCTCTCAAAGGGAGTCTTAAGACTTAAACACGGAAGGTCAAATAATTTCTTCTTCTTCTCCTCCTCCTCCTCCTCTTCTTCTTCTTTCTCTCTCTCTCTCTCTCTCTCTCTCTCTTTCTTTCTTCTTCTTTGCATTAAATCATAGCTGTGTACACTATAATTTCTTTATTGTCAGTTTTTAGGTTTTATGGCTGGCTTTGGGCCGGTGTGGGCGGAAAGGTTCTTGCTTTTACGAATCTGCCCTGGGGAAGAAGGATTCTAGTTTCTAGAACCCAGCCTTGGGAGAGAATGGGGTCACCAGACAGGACAGAAGGTCAGAGAAACACTTTCGCTTCTGAGGCTTTGGTTCTGGAGTATTGTTTTTCATGTTCCAACACTTCTTTCTGGCACAAGATGTTCTTGCAAGTTGCTGAAGGCCCCTGAGCCTTGGTTTCCTCATCTGTAAAATGGAGTTAAAATAGGATTTGCTGCACAGGCTTCTGTGAGAATTAATTGTGCTTGTCACTAGCTCAGGGCTGGAGTAGTCAGTCGCGTGGTGGTGACTATTATGTGGTTATTCAGGAGAAAAAGTCTCCCTATCTGGAGAGCAAATGAAGCAAGTGACCAGCAAGTCCCTGAAGATATCCTGAGAGTCTTGTCTTTTCATTGCGATGCCTTAGGAGGCAGAAAGAAAAACTGTCTGGAGACCTCGGAGCCCCAGGTCTGGCCTCTGCTCATCCCAGTGACCTTATGTTAACCAGTCCCCTTGCCTGCCCAGCCTGCAGCCACCAGCCTGGGGGCAGGAGTGTCACCATGTGTGGATCTGGGTCACACCACAGGCCCAGCGTCCTGGTAACTGTGTCTCCCCCAGGGCAGAGCCCACAGCCTCATAGACACCCAGTGTCCTCCTAGATGCCTGCGGGCCACCCACTGTGTGTGGTTCTGGGTGCTGGCCCTGAGTGGGGCCCAGAGAACAGCGTGCTGAGTGGGCAGGTGCTGGTCGTCCCATGGGGGAGTCTGGTGGGAAAGATATCCCTTCCTGCTCAAAACAAAATGCTGCAGAATAATGTAAGAAGTGTGTGGTGGTGGGGGGGAGGGAGGAACTCCGAGGGGGTGACATGGGAGGTGTGACCTGAATGAAAGACAGAGCCAAGGGAGAACCTTCCAGGCTAAGCCCTGAGCATGGCCATGGGACAGCTGGAGAAAGAGGCCAGTTTGGATGTGGGAAATGGTGAGGGAGGGGGAGCTGCCCCAGGCCACGAAAGATGCTTCAATTCTACCCAGGTCCAGGGGGCCCACTGAGTGGTGGGGTGCGGGGCGGCCCCTAGGCAGAGGAGAGCTGCCTTTGCCCTGATGGGAGGTGTTGACAAGAGAAGGCTGTCCAGGCTGGTGGGGCTGGCAGTGCAGAGCTGCTCGCGTGCCTTAGGACCATGGCCCCCAGAGCTGGGTTGCCAGGGTCTGAATTGCAGCTCTGTCGTTCGCTAGTGGTGTAACTTTGGGTTTCAGTGTTCACGTCTGTACAGGGAGGGTAACACCAGCACACCCAGCACACGGGCTGGAGGAGGGATGGCACGAGGTTGGGTGTCAGAGCAGTGCTTGACAGACCTGTGATTACTGGATGTAAGTTGAGTGACTGAAAGTAAATTATTCACCATCTTTAGACCTCAGTGTCCTCATCTGTAAAGTGGGGCTGATAGTGTTTCCTGGCCAGGGTTGTTCTGAGGGCTGGGGGTCGTCCCTGGAGTGTTTGGAAAGCACCTGGTTCTTAAAAGAGGCTCGGTGAATGATGGCCAACCCCACGCCCTCACCACCAGCATCACCAGCACCCTGGTTCTTACTGTGCTTCCAGGGGTCTTTCTGCCCCTAACTGCTGCCTCCCCACCTGGTGAGCATCAGGGACTATCCAGCCTGGGGACTGGAATTTACTTGCTGCCAATCTGGGCCAAGGTCTTGGGCAGCAGTGATTCCGATGCTTTGCTGGCCGCGCCGGCAGCTGGTTCTCAGCCTTTCCCTGCGTCACTCAAAAGCCCCGCAGCGTGGCCTTCCCTAAAGCCGGTGCACATTAGCATTCTGCAAATGGCTTTTGGGCTGTGCGTGAGAAGGAAGGAGCTGTGATGAGCCCAGGGAAATCCTGAGGCCGTTCCACTCTTGACTGCCTCCTCTTACGTGGAATTTTTTTCCCTCTCCTCTTTGTCTCTGCTGACGACGGAACTGGAGCCAACATGCTGCAGAGGGAAGGGCACACTCCCGGACACCAAGTGCTGGGTCCCTTCCACTCTCCCCTTGTCCCTTCTGCTCTTCACTGTGCCTCGAGAAGGCAACACTGCGTAGTTTAAAGCTGAACCCCAGACCCAGAAGGTCTGGCTATGAATCCCAGCTCCACCACTTAATTAGACACACGACCACGGGGAAGGCACTGCATCACCCCGGGCCTCAGTTACCCCACCTGTTAAATGGGAATAGTTTACAGCTCCTAAGGTTGCTATGAGGATTAAATGAAGCAGTATTGAATAAAATTCAATTCTCTTATCTCTTCATTCATAAAGTGAGATCGTTGAACTAGATCTTCTGAAGATGCTACTTCAGAGTTTTAGGCTCTGCAGTGAGTGGATATGAATTCTTCATCTGCCACTGACCTGCTGTTTGATCTTGTATAATAACAACCCCTCTGAGGTTTTCATTTTACTGGTTTAAAGGAAGTGACTCTGAGGTCTCACGGGCTTACCAGGAGCTGGTGTAATAGAGAGCCCTGCTGGTCAAAGGCTAGGGAAGGAGCCAGGCTGAGGTCAACCCTTGGGTCACTCAGAGATTTTATTTGGAGAGTAACAGGGAGTAGTATTTGAACCTGAGGATCATACCAGAGCCTTGGATACCCTTGGACACAAAGCAAAACAAGCAAAACAGGTGATCTGGGGGAACCTCAGGAAAAATGAGTTGCTCATTAATCCTTTCAGAGAGTATAAATTAGAATTTCTCACAAAACAGAGAATGCCTCCATTTAATAATTTCTTCTATTATTCACCGAGGGCCTACGAGGTCCTACTCATGCAGAGCTGAAATACGGTTCCCACCCTCTGTGAGCCTAAGATCTAAACCAGTGATCCCTCTTGGGAGCCCCTACTGTGTGACGTGATAAGAACACAAACTCCCAATGGTTTTGCCTGAGTCTCCACTGGTTGCCTGGGACTTGGCTGATCTCGGCTGGCCTCATTAGGTGCCTCTAGGGGCAGCCTGCGTCCAGGTCTCCTCCACACGTCTGTCCTCCGTGGATCCTTGGACCAGCCAGGGCATGTTCTTCTCACCACAGTTGGAGAAACACCTGATGTCTCTTTGGCTCTTGGCTTAAATCTGGTGCCCTGGGAGGTCTTCCCTGATTGGTCAAAACTAGTCACATGACTGGGCCCAAAGTCAGTGCTCACCTGGTGGTGGGAGAACTGCAGAGTCACCTGGCCACTTGTGTAGATCCTGGGAAAGGTGAAAGGTGGCTAAATATTTCAAACTGTAAGTTACTAACCCCAACGCAGGTATATTTACTTATTTATAAACACAAATGCTGTGGCAATGGCAGATACCAGGATACCTGTGCTTTTGTCAGACCCAAACAAAATAGGGCCAGGAAAGAGAGGAGATGCAAGCGTACATGGCTGAGATCAGAGCTGTTTCCAAGCCTTTTCTGAAAACCCTTTCGTGTTCTTCACGCGTCTCCTGCTTTTGAGGAGGCTTATCACCAGACCCTGTTGAGGACTGCAGTAATCAGGATAAGGTGATCTCGGAAGAACGCTTGCAATAATGGCATCTCCTCCAATGAACTGACAATGACTATGGCTTTGAAACTCTGGAACCAGTGAACTCTATTTCTAAGCAGCTTATGTAAATCTTTTTTTGAATAAAAGTTCCCCTTTATCCTTTCCTCACCAAACACACTGGTGGCTTGCTGTTGCATGCATTCTGGCTTATAATCTTTATTTCTATTCACGAGTAAACCTAACATATTTAGAGATGATATTCTCTGGTGTTTTCTTTTTTAAAGTTCAAAATGCTCTATTCATATGTACTAAGCCCATAAGATGCACATCCAGAAAAGAAATGTAGGGTTGAGATCAAAAATGGAAAATTCTAACCATTTCTTCCCCGAACTCCAAGGTGTCATCCTGGAAATCCCTAGGGAATAAGCTCTCTACTTTGGAGACTCTGGGCTGGAGAAATGCTTCCCACGATGTGGTGTGTACACCAACCACAGGGAGGGATCATGTTGAGAGCTAAACATACAGATTTCAGGCCACTTTTCCAGCCCACGGAATCAGGATCTCTGAGGGCAAAGCCTGGGAATTTGTATTCATTAGAAGATTCCCAGGGGGTATGGGTGAATATTAGAGTTTGAGATTTGTAAATCAACAAAGTGATAGGCCTGTCATGGAAAGAAACTCAACAGTGGTGTCAAAGAACACTGGACCCCTCACCCCCATACCCGGCCTAGAGGGTGTGGGGAGTAGTCAGGAAGACCATCCTGAATGGGTGATGAGGTGCTGGCTTCTCAGAATGAGCAAGACTTTACTGTGCCACCAAGAAGAAGGCTGTGCCACGCGGAGTCCACTGCTTGCATGAAGAGCCATCTCTGAGAGAGGGCCTTCCGTGCTCTGGGGTCCTGTGAGATGTATTCATACGATTTTCAGGAGAGGATATTGCCAGAGTGACTGGCATTCTAGATGACCACCAAGGTAGGCACCTCTCTAACCCCAGTTTAGGATGAAAATGTCCAGAAATAATATTGTGAGATATACCAGGATAAACATATGATTTATTTTACAATGAGTGAACATTGACCCAAATCACTGTAATTTATTGTGAATTGCCTGTCATGAGCAAGGCAGTGAGGGGGTCCAAGATGACTATTGAGCCCCAGACCTCAGCTTATCAAGGCCTCCACTTAGATTTTGGACATGACCTTCAGATGGAGCTGCAGAGGCAAGCTGCGAGCTGTCGTCATGATTAGATAACTCAGAGCCTGGGCTCTAGTCCTGGCTGGTGCTGCCTGTAGGGTTCTATAAACTGTTTGTAAATGATTATTTTGTGAATAACTCAGTTACAGTTAACTCATAATCACAGGAGGTGAAATGCTTTACTTCACTAAATATAAATAAATATTCATTTATGTGAACCTTTTTTTTTTACTTGTTTGGCATTTCTAGATCTCACTGTCTGTGCTCATCCGTACACGGATATTATGTAGCATCCATGAATTTTTAAACTTTCTGCTCCTACAGAAGGGATTTTAGCAACTGTTAATTATCCAAACGCTGGTTTCTGGTGGAGGAAAAAAAATTCTTGTAGCATTTATTGAGCAGAAGAGGGAGTGAGGGAGAATTTGTGAGTTTTGATGGAGGGATACCAAAATACAAAATCAGCTATTCCTTTGCATTATTCCCATTTTGCTTCAATTTAGCTTTCTGTGTCAGGCACTGTGATAGCAGCTGTCTTTTGTGTAATCACGTGTCAAGTCTTTCCACATCACAACTGAGGATAATTTAATTTCATTCCTGTAATTTGAAGAGGGTTCACTCGAGAGATAGTTATCGAGCCCCTACTATGTGCTAGGCACCGTTCGAGGTGCTCGGGATACATCAGCGAAAAGATTTAGATGATGATCCTGGTGGAGCTTACGTTCTATGCAGAAAATGAACAATATGCAAAAAAACAAAACAATATGTTATAGTACTTGGTTTTAGAAGGTGAAGGATGCTATGGAAAAAAGAACAGATGGAGTAGGGCCAGAGGTACCCAAAGGACCAACTGGTGGCAGCTGGAGGGAGATGTCACTGAGAAGGTGACATTTGAGCAAGAGCTGAGGGGTGGGGGGTGAGCTGTGTAGGTGCCTGTGGAAAGAGCTCCAGGTGAGAGAACTGCCATGCAAAGGCAACTGAGGCACCAGAAATTTAAGCGCTAGAATTCTTCATCTTCCTTTATTTTCTAAGACAAATGCCAGACCTTGAATAGCCCTTATCTATTGGACTATCATCATAGGAGACTCAGGTGTCAGCCTGTAAAACACTATGCTGTTGACCTTTGCAGATCACTTGAAAGATTCTGGCTCGGCGCCTGTGGCTCAGCGGGCTAAGGCGCCAGCCATGTAAACCTGAGCTGGCAGGTTCGAATCCAGCCTGGGCCCGCCAACCAACAATGATGGCTGCAACCCAAACAAAAATAGCCAGGCGTTGTGGTGGGTGCCTATAGTCCCAGCTACTTGGGAGGCAGAGGCAGGAGACTCACTTGAGCCCAGGAATTGGAGGTTGCTGTGAGCTGTGATGCCACAGCACTCTCTCCAGGGTGACAGCTTGAGGCTCTGTCTCAAAAAAAAAAAAAGATAGATTCCAGTGCAATTTTCATGGAGGGTGGTGGTGATGGAACAGTTGTGTATCTTAGTGGTGGTTGTTTCATGAGTGTGTTAAAAATTCTTAGAACTATATCCCCCCCAAAGTCCACATTACCCTATGTTAATCTAAAACAAACATGTTGAAAAGCACCTCAGTGCATTTTATTTTGGTCTGCTCCGAGACTGGGAGGTAGGTGGGTGGTGTGTTAGCATCCCCACTTTGTAGATGAAGAGCCTGACGCTTACATGTCACTCCTCTGTAAGAGGCAGAGCTGACCTCAAAGTCAGATCCCTTCCAAAGCTCATTCATGGAAAATATTGTACTCTCTGCCATGATGCCTCCCATACTGGAACAAGTCAAGTTTTCTGGCAATGGGAAACACACTGTCTAAGAAGTCAGACTAATAACAACAACTGACATGATTGTTCAACACGTGTCAGGCACTGCTATAGATACTTTAGGTTGCACGAAGTCTACTTGGCAGGTTCTGTTATATTCATGTTACATGAAATTGAAGCATCAGAAAGATTAAAGAGCTTTCCTGAGGCCTTGTAGGTGGAACCCAGGCCATCTGGTCCCAGGGTCTGTGGAGTACCACCTCTATCTAGCTGTTTCCAACACTAAAGTGCTAAGGCCAAGTGGTCCTCAGCCTGGGTTTGGGGGGGCTTGCAATTGAAAAGTCCCTTTTATGGAGGACTCCAGTTCAAAGTGGATGCAGTATAGTAGTGTGTGGGGTTAGATCTTTTATATGACCAAATATTGCGAAAGAATTCTCTCCCCTCTTGCCTGTCATGGTGCTCAGACTTCTACCATTGGAGTCAGTGCAGTCACTCTTGAAGATGAGTGAGAAGGTTGCCTTGAAGCTTTTTACCTTATGCCTGTACATCTGGAAGAGTTGTTTTAAGAGGTGTGATCACGTTGAGGTTGTAGGTAGGCACTGGGGGCGTCCAGCCTGGCCTCCTGCTCAGACTCCTTGCTTCTGTTTAAATTCCCCAATTAGGGCAGCGCCTGTGGCTCAGTAAGTAGGGCACCGGCCCCATATACCCAGGGTGGCGGGTTCAAATCCGGCCCTGGCCAAACTGCAACAAAAAAATAACTGAGTGCTGTGGCGGGCACCTGTCATCCCAGCTACTTGGGAGGCTGAGGCAAGAGAATTGCCTAAGCCCAAGAGCTGGAGGTTGCTGTGAGCTGTGACACCACAGCACTCTAACGAGGGTGACATAGTGAAACTCTGTCTCAAAAAAAAAAAAAAAAGATTAAAAAAAAATTCCCCAGTTACTCTGTCCTAGGGCTTATCTGAGTTTGAGCCTCCAATAAGAAGGTTCTGAGGGTAATGTGTTGAGAGGGGCCAGAAGTGAGGGCTCTGGGGACAAACCTTGATTTTCCTAGGATTGGGGACAGACATGTTTCCACGATGAGCTGCTCTGCTGAAACCATTCTAACATACTTCATGGAATACATCTTTAGAAAAGGGAATTAAATCTGACGGTGTCTGATTGAGTTCTGTGGGGCCCCAATGGAGGGGCCTCTGGTTCACTGAGTCTCTGACATTGATGACTAATTGGCGGTAGAAGTTGGGACTGATAATTCTGCATCCTGGTGATCCTGTAAAAATTCCATTCCCCTACTAACAACAGGGTGTTATTATTATTATTATAATTGTTCATTGTTTCAAAAGTATTTTTGTGTATTCTTCCATTTGATTCTCCTAATAGCCTCATGTGATAAGAAGAAACGATTGTAATAAATAGTAATAGTAGTTAGTAATACAGTGAATGCCATGCCGGGGGTTGCACTGTGTCACACCAGTCATCTCGTTCAGTGCTCACATCAGTTTGTAAAGCTGCCATCACTTTTCATCCTTGTTGTGCAGATGAGAAAACTGGAGCCCAGAGGCTAAATGCGGGGCCCCAGATTTCACTGGCTCACAGGCTGGGACGGGAGCACGTCTGTCCGCCTCTGAAGTCTGCGCACTCAGCTACTGCATTTCATTCCCTCCCTGGATATTCTCCAAGGAAGGAGGAAGGGAATAATGTGCAGTGTTCCAGGCAAAAGGAAAAGCGTGTTTGGAAGCACATGACGCATTGGGAGAGTTCCACTGTGCCTGGCTAAAGTAGTAAGGAAGACACTGAAGAAGGTGCCAATGACCAGCCCCTGATGGTCTTTCTGAGCTAGGGTGTGTCCTTTATCCTGGGGGTATTGAGGAAGCCACGTGGGGCTTTCCACGTGCTCAGGGCTGCCGTCCAGAGAGCTCTCTCTAGGTGCTTCATGGAAAGTTGATTGAAGAGTTGAGGCTATTGTGGCAGGCAAAGGGGAAGATATTTGGTACCATGTGGATGAAGACTTCTTGAGGAGGGGTGGAGGGTAGGGCAGGATGGAAGGGAGGTGATGAGGCTAAATATATTTTAGGAGACAGAATTGACAGGACCTGGTGACCAAGTGGCTGAAACCCATGAGGTTAAGGAGGAGTGAAGTATAAGACCCAAGTGAATGGCTTCAGGCCTGTAATCCTAGCACTCTGGGAGGCCACTGTGGGTGGATCGCCTGGGGTCAGGAGTTTGAGATCAGCTTGAGCAAGAGTGAGACCTCATCTCTACTAAAAATAGAAAAACTAGCCAGGTGTTGTGGTGGGTGCCTGTAGTTCCAGCTACTCAGGAGGCTGAGGCAAGAGGATTGCTTGAGGTTAAGAGTTTGAGGTGGCTGTAAGTTATGCTGACATCACAGCACTCAACCCTAGGTTCACAGGGTAAGTGTATGTTTACCCAGGGTGGGACTTGTCTAAAAATAAAAATAAAAAGTTCACGGCTTTAGGGTAGATAGGAGTGGGGTCCCAGAAGTGGAGGCCCCAGCTGCAGAAACTCATCTGAAGGTGAGCTATGAGATGAATCTGTGGTGTCTCTGAGACATCAGAGCCCAGGTGTCCAGTCTACTGTCCAGGCTGGTCATGCTTCATCCTTTCCCAAAGTAGCTGGTGCTGCCAGGGGGCAACTCTCACTCACTCTTTGTACTTTGATGCAAAACCTGTGTCCCTGTGATTTTCACTTTCCTCCTAACTTCTGGCCTCACTCCCAAGTTGGAAATCTTTCACTCTGTGTGTAAACCTCTCTCAGTGAAGTTTTCTTTCTTGCCACGGCCTCCAGTGAGCCCCCAATGGAGTGGTTCTGTAAGGTGCTGTTTGCTTTTTCCCCCGTCTGGTGTGGTCACTCCTGTCCTCTAGTGGCCACTCATGGAACAGCATGGAGGCACTCTGAGTCCCGTCCCACTGGAGAGGAGGATCCTTGCCCTTCTGGAAACAAATCCCAGAATTCTTTTCATCTGCAGTTTCTGACCATCTCAATAAATGGTGCCGGGAACTGGATAAATTAATGGGGGAAGTGGACTTCATATCCTACTTCACACTATTTAAAAATCAAATTTGGATGGGTTATAGAACTAAACAGGAAAGGCCAGACTTGTAAAGCTTCTCTAAAACACTGTAAGACAATATGATTGTGATACTGGGACTGGCAAAGATTTTTAAGAGCAGACACAGAAACGCTAACCATAAATGAAAAATTTGATCAGTTGGACTTCATAAAAATTAAAAGTTTCTGATTATTAAAACACCCATGGTGAACTAATTTATACACAGGGTGCCCATAAAGTTCACGTGCGATTTACTATGTTAAACTACTTTAAATTGCATGTCAATTTTATGGACACCCTACATGTATAAACAATTGTATACATGCATATATAGTAAAAGAATATGTAAAATATTCCTAATACCCCAAATATAAAGAAAGTGTGGTCTCATCCTATGGTACAATTTTTTTTCTTATGAAATGCTTCTATCTCAAATAAAACGTACCTTTTTATCTCAAATTTATTTTTTTAAGAGTCATTCTGCCGGCTCGGCGCCTGTGGCTCAACGGGCTAAGGCGCCAGCCACGTACACCTGAGCTGGCGGGTTCGAATCCAGCCCGGACCCGCCAAACAACAATGACGGCTGCAACCAAAAAAGGGCCAGGCGTTGTGGTGGGCGCCTGTAGTCCCAGCTACTTGGGAGGC
>CAUYON010136184.1:0-18357 GCA_963573935.1 Arctocebus calabarensis
TGTGGCGGGCGCCTGTGGTCCCAGCTACTTGGGAGGCAGAGGCAGGAGACTCGCTTGAGCCCAGGAATTGGAGGTTGCTGTGAGCTGTGATGCCACAGCACTCTATCCAGGGTGACAGCTTGAGGCTCTGTCTCAAAAAAAAACAAAAAACAAAACAAAAAAAACTCACTGTTGCCTAGGACTTGTGGCACTTTCATATCTTGTTTTACTTGGTCCTCACACCCTCTCTGAGGCATGCAGTGCAGATACGGCCATCATTATGTTCTGGTTCCCTTCTTTGGGCACAGGGTAGATTGTACTTAACCTGCTCCTTTGAAACTGGGTATGACCGTTTGAGCTGCTTTGGCCAAGAAAATGTGCGTGGAGAAACACATGACATTTTTGAGTGGCAGCCTTTGAAAGGTGGTTTACCTTGTTCTCTTTCCCCTGCCTTGGTGATGGGCAGTGTTCTGGATGGGGTTGGCTCATTAGCCTGTGCGCTTAGAGTACTGACATGGGGAGCGCCCACATTAAAGTAATGGAGTCAGGAATCTACATATCAACACCTCTTATATTTTCTACTTACCAGGTGCCAAAGGGCCAACAGAGGGGACTCATTTATAGCCCTCAATCTAAGGCTATGCCATTTCCTAAATCCTTATCACATTGCATATTTTATCCCAATTCCTGCCCCCAAATGTCCCTCTGGTAAGTAATGTGGATAGTGCTGGTCTCACAGAGAGACTAGTAATCGGCATGAGGGCACGTGGTGACTGGTCCCAGACGGCAGAATTAGGCACTTAGTACTGTAGGTATAAGAATACTTATTCCTCTTTCTCTCTTCATATTTGACTTGAAAAGTGGAGGGCCAGTCCCTTTAGGAAACAATTACAGTGTCCAACTTACAATTCCTGGTGGCCGTTTTCACCTTGGCACGTCCAGTCTGCAACCAGCTTCAGTGAGTGCTCCTGAGACAGAGTGCTTTCCCACGTCACAAAACCTGTCACATTATGTCTTAAATGACTTCGTTGGCGAGACTTAGATTTAGGGTTTGTTTTTGTTTTTATTTTTCCCCATCTCAAGATCAACTAAGCATGAAGACGAAACAGATTTCCATATACAAGATCTCTTGGAGATTAGAATCCAATCTCAGGAAGAGGTGCTGAATTACAAAGAGAGTTTATCTGGTTAGTTGATGAACCATGGTGTTTGCTGGCACATAGACAATTTAGATTTCACAGGCAACATCTGTGCACACTGCCAACGGAAAAAGCATCCCAGCCTAGGAAAAATCCTCCAACAGGAAGGGAAGCTGGACTATAACTGGATGGCAATGAAAGTAATTTCCCCGAATGTTAAACCAATCTTCTTACCAATGTGTGATGATCACTCAGCTGAACTATAAAGACCACAGAACCCTTAGTTATCTGCTGCTCAAACAAATTTTATTTTGGTGATTAAAATCCTAATTTAATGTATCCTTGTTGAATAATGAAGACAGTTATATAAAATATCAAGTTTGAGGATGTTGATATTCTAGGTTACTTTCTACATCAAATGATTTACCTGAAATCAGGGAACAACTACAAAGAGTCATAGTACCTCAAATTGAATTGATCATTCTAATTTTATACATTTCTGGAGCACAAAAACACGGCTCTGCAAAATAAGATGGGATCTTAGCATGAAAGTTCTCTGCCTTCAAACTCGTGTTTCAAATGGCTAGAGGGTGAAAGTGGTAGAAATCTTTAAGAAGAACGCCCTTCGGCAGAATCTTGGCTTCCATAAAGCAGAACAAAACAATGGCTGGGAGTTGCTGGGCTGGTTTAATGACTAATCTTCAATACTACATGGGTAATAACAAATGAGAATTGTTTCCTGATTGAGTGCCACCCATTTCTGCAGAGGGTGGATGTGAGAACCTGTAGGCCAGTATTTCAAGGCCTTTTTTCTGGTGTAAGGGTCTGTGTAAGATGAAAGCCTGTAGGACACGAGCAACGTAGAGCTGCCATGTAGGCAAAGTGGAGGCAGGAGGCTGGATTACCCCTGTTAGGCACTGGCTAGGTAATTAGAGCCAGCAGCAGGAGGCAAATTAAAACCTTACTGGGAAATTCTAAAAAGATAGGTGTTTGTGGGTTTTAGATACTTCTCCAAAGCCCTGGAGCAAGACTAAGTGTGGAAGCAGGCGTCAGCAAGTCTTCTACCAAGCTGGATGCATCCTTTAACAGCTCTCAAAGTTCCTAAAAACCATGCTGCTGCTGCAAGAGAGAGAGAGGGCTGCATGACTTCTTATTTTAAAAAGGAATAGGTGCAATGAATAATAATAGTTGAAATTCCATGAACTAGATTCTCTTGTGTGTGGTCCTGTGTTTCTTTAACTCTTACTCCATGAGGTATTTTCTATTAGAATTAATACATCAGGCTCGGCGTCTGTGGCTCAGGGGGCTAAGGCGCCAGCCACGTACACCTGAGGTAGCGGGTTCGAATCCAGCCTGGGCCCACCAAACAAAACAACAATGACGGCTGCAACTAAAAAATGGCCGGGTGTTGTGGCGGGCACCTGTGGTCCCAGCTACTTGGAAGGCAGGGGCAGAAGACTCGCTTGAGCCCAGGAATTGGAGGTTGCTGTGAGCTGTGATGCCACAGCACTCTACCCAGGGTGAGAGCTTGAGGCTCTGTCTCAAAAAAAAAAAAAAAAGAACTAATACATCAATGTACATAATTTTTTTATGCACATGTTAATATGTATTAACACACACACATTCATTTGTAAATTAGCTGCTTTTTTTTTTTTTTTTTTGCAGTTTTTGGCTGAGAATGGGTTTTAACCTGTCACCTCCAGCATATGGGGCTGGTGCCCTACTCCTTTGAGCCACAGGCACCGCTTATCAATTTGCTTTTTTAAAACCAAAATATTGAACCATTTACTACGTTTTTACTTTTTTCCTTTAGCAATTTTATCAATCTTTTCTCATTAGTATTTATATAGACCTACCTTACTCTTTTAAAATGGCTGCGTTATATTCTACAGTATAGAAGTTTCATAATGTGTTTAACTACCATGTTTTGCTGTGTAAAATGTGCTTCAGTGTATAATCTGCACCCACTTTTTGGGTCCAAACTTTCAGGAAAATGCCCGTCAAGAAAGTGGCTGATGTAGAGTATCAATGTCTTTATATAGTGATCAAGAAAATGCCATGAAGGCTATCTGTATACGATCAAAATATTTCTGATTGTATATGAAGCACATTCTGCCGTATGATTGCACCAATGTACACAATTATGATTTAATAAAATTATTTTTTAAAATGGTGAGAAATTAAAAGACAGAAGAATTGACGGAGTAAAGGTCCTAAGAGGGTTAAAAAATTATTGGAAGGAAAGGAAGAAAGATGCAAACATAGCATATAATGGTCAAAGAGTGGTATACATGAAACTGAGATTTATAGAAGGGTTGTAGTTATTAGTCACGACTTAAGTTATGACTGTGGGAATTAATGATTAAAGTAAGTTGGAAGGCAAATTCACTGAAGAAAACAAATCCAAAGAACTAAAAGAATCAAAATGTTGAAAAAATACTTACGTTTTTGAAATTACAAAGAACTAAGATCAGAAATAGTACCGGTGAAAGGGAAGGACGGGCGCCCATGACCTGTGTAATGACGAATTGGTTGACCTTTGTTCCTTGATCCTGGAAAATAGTTCTGGAAATTTCCCAAGTGCTAGGAGTGCCTTTGCTATTTATGACGGACTCTGATGTTTCATGATAATGAGTTGATTTACCCCAAATACAACTTCCTGGAAAGAGAACCTGATGGTGGGCCTCTAAATAATTTGTGCCAACGAAATGATCTAGAATGGGCTGAGCACCCGTATTTCAGTGGTTAGAATGCCAGCCTGGTGCACTGGGACTGGTGGTTTCGAACCTGACCCAGGGCCTGCTAAACAAAAAGAAAAGAAAGAAAGAAATGACCTAGGACGCTGACTGTACCAGAAAGACCAACCATGTGGCCAGAGGGTTAGAGCCCTGAGCCATATGATTTCATCCTGACTATGTAGGAGAGGGGGAATTGGAGACTAAGTTGAAATGATTCAATCAACTGTGCCTCCAAAATGAAACCCCAATAAAAACTCTGGGCACCAAAGTTTGAATGAGCTTTCCTGGCTGGTGATACTCTGTGTGTTTTAATACACATTCATGTGCCAGGAAGATGATGTATCCTGACTCCACGGGGAGAAGCCACAAGAAACATCACATTTAGGCCTCTCAGACCTGGCCCTGTGCATTGCTTCCTTTGGCTGATTCTGATTTGTATCCTTTTATAACTGTAATCATAAGGGGAAAAAACTGAGGTTATAAATGACTATTTACGTGGAAAAGAAAAAAATCGATATTCCAAGAAAAACAGTAAATCGGACACATCCAGGAAAGTGAGTCTGGTCTTCGGAAGGTGCTTCATGATTCTCCTCCTGTAAGATCAAGATGCTTCTTTTTAAGGGTGTTTTATACATTAGTAAAGAAGATCTCTTCAGGATGTCATAACTTACCTGAAATATAACAGAATAGCCATAAAGAAGGAGCCACAAAATCATACTTCAAAACTTCTAGGAACAGAAGTAAATAAAATAAAATTAAACAAATAAATAAAAATAGTAAGCATTCTCCAGGCTCCAAGGTCAAGGTCTCAAAGATCCTTTACCAACTTCTAAAGCAATGGCCCTATTTGTAGATGGCTTTTTTTTTTTTAGACAGAGTCTCACTTTGTTGCCCTGGGAACAGTGCCAGGGCATCACAGCTCACAGCAACCTCAAACTCTTGGGCTTAAGAGATTCTCTGGCCTCAGCTTTTTTTTATGGCTAAGTCTCCTTGGATAAAACACAAAAGAATTCACAGGC
Organism: Arctocebus calabarensis; assembly: GCA_963573935.1. Classification (NCBI taxonomy): domain Eukaryota; kingdom Metazoa; phylum Chordata; class Mammalia; order Primates; family Lorisidae; genus Arctocebus; species Arctocebus calabarensis. The sequence goes on from CAUYON010136184.1 coordinate 4,876, forward strand.
TGCTTTTTGTCCCTCAATCAGCAGCTTTTAGTACAGCAATGGGTCCTGCTGAAACAAGTGGCCCCACCTTGTGAACGGACTATGACTGATAAGGTCCACAGAAAAAGCTAACTCAAGCTGAGCAAGGGCTCTGGCTCAGGCATCCATCCTAACACTCTGGCACGCCAGCGTGGGCAGATTGCTTGAGCTCGGGAGTTCCAGACCAGCCTGAACAAGAGTGAACCCCCATCTGTACTAAAAATAGAAAAAGAAGAAGGGCGGTGTGATGGGCGCCCGTAGTCTCAGCTACCCGGGAGACTGAGGCAGGAGGATTTCTTGAGCCCAAGAGTTTGAGGTGGCTGAGAGCAAGACTGACACCATGGCATTCTAGCCTGGGCAACAGAGTCAGACTCTATCTTGAAAGAAAGGAAAAGAAAAGGGGGAGGGGAGGGGAGGAGAGAAGACAAAAAGGTAACTTTAAAGACTTCCCCTGCCCTAGAAGAGGTAGATATTGAACGTATAAACTACTTGGTATCTGAGATTTTAAAAATTAACTCTACCTGACTTATTAACGTATGATAATTATTTGAGATTAAAAAAAACTGTGCATTTGAAAAATCAGCTATTCCGTGAATGATCTGTAGAATGAAAATTTGTACTGTTATAATACCTGAAGATCATAGTTTTTGCTTTTTTATATTGTTCAACATGACTAGACTGTGATGTGATAATAGACTATGATGTGAGATTTCTGAAACAAACCAGTTTAACACAACTAATTTAATTCTCTCCGTGCTAACTACAAAAGGTGGATCACAGGAGATTTCCATCCAAAATCACTAAGCAATCCAGGCCGGGAGCGCTCCATCCAAACACACGGCTCCATGAGCATCACAGCAAGGGAAGCTGACAGACTGCACACAGGCATTTCGTACTCACTCCCACCTTTGGTTCACACATAGCACTTCTGCTCAAATTTCATTAGCCAAAACATGTGACAAGTCACCTAACTTAAGAGGGGTGGGAATTCAATCCTTCCACATGCCTGGAAGGGGAGCAGAATACTCACAGATGCATTATGAGATATTTTGCACTTGAGCGCCCAGCAGTTCACATTTCTCGGTAAGAAGCAGGAAAGCTCCTGCTCTCTTTCTAATCTCATCTCTCTTAAGGCTGAAGTCTGGCCCACATGCAGCCAGCACACCCCACCTAGACATATACACCCAGGGATTCTGCCACAGGAACCCACAACCTTTCAGATATCAGGGGAAGATGATTTGCATAAGCTAGGGAAAGAGTGAGCCCTCGCTTTTCACAAATATCTTCTAATGCCAAAGTCTATCAACTGTACATTTTTTCAATCAAAAGTACCCTGAAAACATTTTTAAAAACAACTTGTGCTCAGAAATTTCAGGAAAGACAAAAATATCAAGACAAAAGTACTCAGATTTCACTACCTGAAGAAATCCATTTCTTAAAATGGAGAATTTCTAAATGCAGTTGACCCCTGAGCAATGAGAGGGGTTAAGGATACCTCTGAGGAGTCAAAAATGCACGTTCCCCTTTCCGACCCCCCACACAATTAACCAATAGCCTACTGGAATTGGTATTAAACGAAAATACATAAATTGGTATTGGTAAATTGGTATTAAACCAAGTACATAAGCAGTCGATTAACACGTTTTTACCTTACACATATTACATTTATTACACATAAAGCAAGCTAGAGGAAAGAAAACATTATGCAAATCATCAAGAAATGTACTTTCAGCTTATTAAGTGGAACTGGGTCATCATAAAAATCTTCACCCTCCTCGTCCTCTCAGCAGGCTGAGACCAGGAGGCAGACGAGGGTTTGGTCTGGCTGCCTCAGCCAGGGCGGAGGTGGAGGAGGTGAAGGGGCGGCGGAAGAGGCGGGCACGCTCATTTATTCATTATGGAAATAAATACACTGTCATTTCTGCCTGATTTTCTTTTCACTTTTTCATTTCTCTAAAAATGTTTCGATACCATCCCAATGCTTCCCACCATTTGCTTCAGTTCTGCGCCCACACCATAGAGGGTCCAAACAAGTCCAAAACTGTCTTGGATAAGCAGAACCTTCTCCCAGACTGTCTCCATCGGGTCATCTTCTGTTACTTCCTCAGGTCTGTCAGTTCTTGAATTTCCCTCAAGACCCATTTCTTGAAACCCTTCATTTCCCACCTTTTTTGCCACATTCACAATCTCCTTCACCATCTCCTTGATTGGCTGGGTCATAAATCCTATGTAGTTGTGTGCAATATCTGGATAGTTTTCCCCAGTGGGAATTTCTTCTCTGGCTTGATGACTTTCCTGGGTTTTTCTATGAGAACAATGGCATCTTCAGTGATGCAATCCTTCCAGACTTTCACGACGCTCTCTCTGTCAGGGTTCTAGTTCATAGCTCTGACAAGCCTTTCCACAGAGTAATGTGGATGTTCATAGCTCTGACAAGCCTTTCCACAGAGTCATGTGTGATGAGCCTTGAAGGTCCTGGGCCCCCTCATCTGGAGGCTGATTATACACATTTGGGGGCAAGTGGAGCACACGGTGCCTTTGGGATTGAACTCGTGGGGTTCTGGGTGGCCAGGAGCATTGTCCAATATCAAAAGAATTTTAATAGGAAGTCTCTTACTGACAAAGTATTTCTGACTTCAGGAAGAAAACATCAACAGAAATAATCCCAAAAAAGGGTTCTCATTATCCAGGCCTCCTTGTATGTCCAAGAGTCTAGCAGCTGGTATTTACCTTCAGGGCTTGGAGATTCACAGCTTTATAGATAAAGGCAGTCCTGATATCACAGCCGAATGCATTTGCACAAAGCAGTAGAGTTATCTTACCCCTCCTGCCTTAGATTTCAGTGCTCACTTCTCTTCCTTATGAATAAGCATCTTGTCATTTATGGCATTTTTTTTTCCAGAATAAAGTTCTTTTATCTGCATTAAAAATCTGTTCAGGCAGATATACTTTCTCTTGAATAATTTTCTCAAATTGTTGGCATCTGGGAACTTGTCTGTTATCTCTCAGTTGGCAGAAGCTTCTTCCATTATCCTGACCTTTTTTAAGCCAAACCTCTTTCTAAAATTATCAAACCATCCTTTGCTGGTATTAAATTCTCCAACTTCACATCCTTCACATTTCTTCTGTTTCAAGTTTTCATATAACTTTGCTTTTTCTCAAATCAGATTAGAGTCTAGAGGTATTCCTTTCTTATAACAATCCCACACCTTCGCAAAAGCTGCATTTTCAATACGAGATAAAATGGTATTTTGCAATAAGTGTAAAGTTTTTACATCTGCTGGCATAGGTGCAGCAACAGTTCATGCCCTTTTCTTCCTTGTTTTACAACGGTCCTTATTTACATTCATTTCTCCTGAAGTTGCAGGGCACTGCAGCTGCCGACCTCCAGCAACACTAGGTATCAAATGATTTGACTTTTGTTTGCAACGTCATGACTTTCTCTGCTTCTTGGAAGCACTTCCAGGCACTTTGTATGGGTCTCATGGTGTTAGTCAAGGTTTACAGTATTTTACCAAACACGATGAAAAATGCATGACAATTCTATCAACTTTACTACAATCCACAATCTACTGGAGAACCGACTGGCTTGCTCTGAGTTGATGAGCATCACATGGGGTTTGAAGTGGTTACTCGTAACACTTGGGCTCACTGCCATAGCAACAGGTGACTACAAAATTATTATAGTAGTGCAGCGTTACTACAGATGTCTACAGTTATGGTTTAACACGGCATCTTTACATCTGTCTACATTTCTCTGGACTGCCAATGGTGCCGTATATGGTCTATTCAGTGTGTGCACAAATTTTAATTCATTATAATAGTTTTTGCCTATTTTATGGTAGTAAATGATAAAATAGACTAATACTAACATTTTATGCATTCATGACATAACCTTATTTTTTCTTAATTTTTTTTTTATATTTCTAGGCCATATGGTTCATCTCCAAGTTTATTCAAATTGTTGGAAAACTCACCCAAATTTTCCAGCATATTTATTGAAAAAAATCTGCATATAAGGGGATCCACAAAGTTCAAACCCATGTTGTTCAAGGGGCAACTGTGTATGGGAAAAATTTAGGCCTTGGTTACAAGACATTCTCCTACTGTTTTGCATTTAATATTATGGGTTTGCTCTGTTTAGGTAACGACTTAATGGGAATTTGTGTATATCATTCTTCATGTATATATCCAAGTGTTTATCAGATTATATTAACAAAAATATAATAAATAAGTCGCGTTGCTCAGTGTAAGAAACCTCAGGTCGGGAAATTTTATCTTATTTGCCCCTAGGTCAGTAAAGCCATCACTCACTAAGAATGTGCTAAATCAAGGGCTTTCCAAAATAAATAGCACTTTCAAATACAATTATTCCCACAAAAAATTGTCTGTCACGTGTTGCCGTCTTGGTCTGATTCATTATTTAGCTGATTTATTTCCTCCTGACACTCGCTAAAGGGACAGGTGTATTTAATAGGAACCGGTCCTAGGAGGTGGTAGGTAGGAGGGCACAATTACTTTTCTCTCCACTTCTCCAAACCTTTCCTTGAAACTTTAGGATTGAACAATTTATTATCTTGAAGCAAGAAAAATAAATACACTTAATAGGCTAAATATAATTGTAGTTTCCTGAAGACTGGGTAGAAAATAGATGCTTGTGGATGAAAATAAGTACTACTGTGTGTGTACGCTCACACACATGCCTGCTAAAAGGCACAAAAGCATCAATTACAGTTTCTCCCAGATCAAAAATTATTTCTATTCTTCAAATTAATCCACATCCAAAATGCATATATTATGTCCCATTTCTGCATAGTACCATAATCCCAGAACAGCCTTTGACAAATCCTTTAGCTTTTCTGGCTCACTTTTCTCTAATAATCCAGCAAAGTATTCATGTAGTAGTTTAATATAAAGCTTCTATATCTCGGTTCCTAAATTAAGGCCTCTCACAGAGCTTTTAATAATACAGTTTCACCCTCCTGGAATTATAGGCCAAGTTAAAAATCATTTCTCCTTTGCCTTTCAACAAATTCCAGTTCTCTCCTCTAACTGAGCACATGTAAATTCTATTAATGCTAATGGAGGTAACACACTTGCAGACGGAGTTGAATATATCTCTAAATCACACTTCAATCTTTAGCTCCATAACTCTGGCACCTGTTCAAATGATACATGTGCCTCAAATACACACTGCATGTCTGTTGTTTCCTGTCTGGGTATTAAAATTTATTCATGTATTTTTAGTAGCTATTACAATATTTTGGCCAACAAATTTTGTTATTATTGTTATACATGTGTTGAGTTTTAACTGGGTGCTAGATGTGACCATAAACATTCCTGATTTATTATAATGCAATTAGAATGTAAATTTGATTCCTGACCAGGTTATATTTATTTTAAAAAATGGAAACTTTCTGTTGTTTTCCACCTGGTTCAACATATGTAGTAAAGAGAAAACATAATGCAAACAAAATAAATATAAGTAACCTAGTAGCTGATTTCTGCACTAAATCCTGGTTATGATTACATAATAACAAACATTTTAATGCATGTGTTTTTAGAAACCCAATTAGATGAGATCATACTCGGTTTATTTTTACTAAAAATGTTTTATTACCCAGACTAACTTTTTAGGAAAAAGAATGGTTAGCTAAATAATTTTACATTGTTCTGCATAATCTTAATTGATATTCTCTGGACACAAGCAAATCCAGCATTCGCCATTTCTCAGAAAGACCAGATGTCCTTCTATCTTCCCATTCCTTCTTTTCTTTTCTTTCTTTCCTTTTTTTTTTTTTTTTTTTTCGGTTTCTGGCTGGGGCTGGGTTTGAACCCACCACCTCCGGCATATGGGGTCGGTGCCCTACTCCTCTGAGCCACAGGTGCCACCCCTTCTTTTCTTTTCCACTTTCCTGCCATGTCACCCCAAAGGTAGAAAGGAAGATAATACTCAAATATGTAAGATATAGATAGCAAGGCCAAAATTCTATATTGGGGGTGAGGAAAAATGGTAATTCTTCCTGATGACTGATGGAGCCCGTACAAGTACATGACAGAAGCTTACCAATTAAATGCAATTCAGGCTTGGGGCCTGTGGCTCAAGCGGCCGAGGTGCCAGCCATATACACCTTAGCTGGCAAGTTCGAAATCAGCCCAGGCCCGCCAAACAACAATGATGGCTGTAATCAAAAAATAGCCGGGCTGTTGTGGTGGGCGCCTGTAGTCCCAGTTACTTGGGAGGCGGAGGCAGGAGAATTGCTTGAGCCCAACAGTTGGAGATTACTGTGAGCTGTGATGCCAGGGTGACAGCTTGAGGCTCTGTCTCAAAAATAAATAAATAAATAAAATAAATGCAATTCAGTCTAATTTCATTTGGCCAGTGAAAAGTTCAAAGTTCCTACCGAGACTTTTTTACTCTCTCCTTCCCTTTCTCCCCTTTCTGAGTGAGGTGGGGTGAAGCTTTTATGTCCTCAGGCAGACTCTGGCAGCAGAGGCCCCGTTGCGCTGCCCCAGACTTGGTCAGTTCTTTTGAATGGCTGTGCCGCAGTCACCAGGCATAAAGTCTACCTTCTGCGGAAACTTCCGATCATATGCAACCTGCACGCCTTCTTTCAGCCATCTTATCTCCTACACAGTTACATGTTTAAATGTGGGTTTTTTTCAATTCCAGAACTTCTCTAAAAAGACTCACAACTTTCTAGGATATGTCATAAGAAGCTAGGACTAAGGGTCCCCTCACTAGGAATCCAGGATGTTTCTATCGACTCCTTGCCTACAATGCTCCACCCCAAGTTAAACCTGAAGTGGAGATCCAGGAAACTTGTCCTATAAAATCAACTGAAACTAACAGGTGAAAGCTTTGCCAGAGGCCTAAGTTTGCATGGTACAGCCACACTTAAGAATTAACCAGTTTCTGCCCCCTAGCCTGCTTCTCTGTAATTGCTTACGGCTGAGAAGTCTGGTCAGAAGATGTATAACTTCTCTTATGTGGGGAACACCTCTAGTGTGAAACCTAAATCTGCCTTTTAAGATGTTTCCAGACCCTGCTTTACTTTGGGCCCAATGACACCAACCAGACAGTGCGCCATACCATGGAACTGACTCAGGGCAAGAATGCTGTTTCTACATCCTTGACTCAACCCATCAGCCATGCCTGTTCCTCCTCCTACTGCCAACCAAATTCCCCTTAAAATCTCCAGCCTAGAGCTTCTCAGGCAGACAGATCTGAGAGATTCCTGTGCCCTCATTTGCCTGCCCCGCGGTTACTAAACTCTTTCTCTACAGCAGCAAGGCTGTCTCAGCCCATTGACTCTTTACTGCACAGAGGCAAAAAGGACCCAGCTGGGCAATAACACCAGGACATTCATCTCTGATCCTTCCCTTTCTCTCTCTCTGTGCCAGTAAAAGAAACTTTCTATAACCTTCCCTTGCTGTCTAACCAAAACTGTCTCTAAAACATATTTCTTTGTCCCTATTTCATGGCATCTTTGCCCTTCTCTTCCCTTATTCCTTACTAACCGTACCTAATCCTGACTGTTCAAATATGGATCAGAGGTGTGTTTAGAGGAGCCTGAGGGCCCCCCCCCATTTCAGAGAGTGAAATATAATCTGTATTAAACCAAATGTGGAATTCAATTACTCTGGCTGTCCTATTGCAATTACCACTGAGATAAGAGAAACCTGCTGGGGGCTCCTGGCAAAGTAATCCTTTCTTAAACAGAGAGGGCAAATGGATACCTCTTAGCCCTCACAGCCTTTAGGTATTGTTTTTGAGGAGGCAAGCTTTGAACAGGGATTGCTTCGGGCTAGAGGTAAGGTAGCACCTTTTCAGCCTTTGGCAGTGGGCAATACCTGCCACTGGGGGAACAACGTCTCCATCCTTGAAGGTCAAATCTTGGCGGTGCAACTCAGCATCTACTACAATCTTCATCTTCGGCATTAAAAGGTTTCTTCAATTACTTGGTGATCTTAATTTTTTCATATTTAAGAGTAATATTTAAGAATGGGGTATTAAAATGTTATTTAGAAGTTCTGAGTACAGGCTGGCTACTGTCAGCTGTGGTCTCCAGGATAAGGTATTCTGATAGCTCATTTCATTGGGTTCCCCAATTTTCTTTTCTCTTGACTAGTCAGATTTCATAAAGAAGCGTCTTCTGCCCAGATTGGATTATTAAAAATTGGGAGCCAAGTGAGGAAAGAGATTAGAGGGAGGGTCTGGATATTCAGCTCCATAGATCACTTTATCTTCAGTAAATTACTCCCCTTCTCCCACCCTTTCCCGTATCTCTCAATCCAGAGAGGTTTTGTTCTATTTTGTTTTGTTTTATCCATTTTGGAGACTAAACCTCCAACATTCTGTCAAGCTGGGGAAGGGAATTTGCCTGGCTGTGCAAGTGGGGATTTATTTAACTGCTTCTTAAAGAGGCTTTCAATGCTTTCAACCAATCCTCCTATTTTTAGCCCCACCTTCAATCTCATTTCCAGAGGCACCTGGAAATGCCAATTCCTGAACACTTTGGATATCTTGCAGTACAAAAACCTCTCAGCTTTTTCACCGTCAGCAAAGAATGTGGCTTTCTAGTCTGCTGAGTCAGCACCATTCATTCATTCATCTGCTTTCTAGCTTCCAAAATTTTGCTATTTCTTCTGCTTCCGTTCTTTTTGTCCTTGTGGGCATATGCCTTCTAAAAATATCCCTTACTGTCATTTTAAGGAGCAAAAAGTGTGTACAGCTACTTAAACTCTGACTTTCTTTCTTTCTTTTCTTTTTTTTTTTATAGAGACAGAGTCTCACTTTATCGCCCTCGGTAGAGCGCCGTGGCATCACACAGCTCACAGCAACCTCCAACTCCTGGGCTTAGGTGATTCTCTTGCCTCAGCCTCCGGAGTAGCCAGGACGACAGGCGCCCGCCACAACAGCCGGGCTATTTTTGTTTTGCAGTTCAGCAGAGGCCGGGTTTGAATCCGCCACCTTTGGTATATGGGGCAGGCGCCCTACTTGATGAGCCACAGGTGCTGCCCTTGAACTCTGACTTTCATGTTCTCTCTCTCTTTCCTTCTCTTCCACTCTTTCTGTTTCTCCTGGACACGTGCTTTGAAACAGGCAGCTGTTCTACCTAAAGGTTTTCAATGCCTCCCCACTCTCAGTTCTCAGCCACCCAGTCGCCTCTTTAGCCTCCCATCCCAAGCAGGCAATCATTTTTATTAGTCCTTTATGTAGAGGACTAATAAAATATAAATCAAGAGTTTTGACTAATACAAAAAAATCAAGGATGTATTTATATATACAAGGAAATATGAATCTATATTATTTCCCTCCTCTTTACATGAAATAGCTTACTATGAGACTGTTCTACACTACACAGTTTCCATTTAATATTGCTTGAAGCTCTTTGCATATCGGTATAGGGATTTTGCTCATTCTTTTTAACAACTGCATACTATTCCAATTAATCACCCTCCTATCAAGGAACACGAGATTCATTTCCAAATTTTACTATAACAAACCTGTAATGAATACTCTAAACATAAATAATTTTGCATGTATATACATATATCCACAAGCTAAATTCCAAAACCATGTTGGGTCAATGTACTTATGTAATATTGATAAATATTGCCAATTGTCCTTCATGGAAGTTGTATCAATTTTTAATCCCAAGAGTAGAAGAGCATCTGGTTCATTTATTTTTCCTACCTCCTAGCATTTGACATAGTATATTATAAAAATAATTGAACTAGCAAAAGTGGTATCTTAGTGTACTTGAAGTTTGCATTTCTCTTAGTATGAATGAAACTTTTCATGTCTAAGATACATTTTCATCTCATTATGTGTAAAGTGCTTTCTATTCTTTATAATATAGAGTTAATCCTTTTATTTGGGAAGAAAAGTAGCGCAGGAGTTTATGTGTGTGTGTACATGTGATCAGAATTTCAAAGGCATTCGTTATGCCATTGATGAGCCAAATTTATAATTATGGTATATTTAAAAAATCTCTTGCTACATCTAAAATACCATGAGTTGATATTTTTTAAGGACAGTGGAAATTATTCAATAGATCATCTAGCCATTTCTCATACAGGAGAACGTGTCTGTGACAGAAGATCTACTAACTCTCAAATTACAATTTCACTAGTCTAGTCTAGGTTGAAGAAATCTGCTTTGAACAATGGATAGTCCATATCTGGAATATGTTAAAATTAACTGTGTATTTCAGAATTGGGCTTAGAATCCAGGCAGAAAACATAGCATTAGCCAAGTAACGTGATCATTCTCTGCCTCAATTTCCTCATCTCAATATAGGGGGATAGTAATATTGGTCCCACAGTGTTTATAACCCGTGTTCACCACTGAGAACCATTAATGTTCACCACTTCTAATCAATGAAGTCAGGAAGAAGGCATTCACATGAGTCAGGAGGGAAACACCTCAAGTATGGAAAATTATTGAGCTCTCCAAAAAAGAATATTCGAACCATAAAAAGATTGAAGAATATTAAGATACAAGAGTATAAATAGGATAGTGGCTGATACTCAGAAAGCATAAAATACACTGTCCTCGTACCTCAAACGAGGCACAAAGACTGATTTATCCATTTTGTGATAATAAATATTGAGGTATAAAAATGTTTCATAAAAACTGCAAGCCTTTAAATACCAGACAAAAGCCAGGTGGATTAGGGAATAAAATGTAGTGAATTAATAAATTTTAGAAATATGTGTTTCATGAAAAGAAGATTTTTTCCCACTTTCTGTAGGTCATCCTGTGGCTATTTTAAATACAAATTGTCCTCAAATAAAGGCTGAATTTATATTTTCATCTCATAGTCATTCTACTAAAAAAGCATAACTCCAACAAATCAAGAAAACCTCGTACCTTATTTCTCCAATTGTATATTTTAGTTATTACATAATATAAAAATAAAATAACATGAGAAATACTGTTATGTGGAATTTAAAAGTGTTTTTTTTATCAGACAGGTGTATGTGCTTTAAAAAATAAAAATTATAATATATAACTGTTGTGTAAAAGGCACGTTTTTCCTCAGATTCAATTTTTTAGTTGCAACAATAGGTCCCCCTAGTGGAGATTGAAAATATATTTTGCCCTATTTTTCTGTCTTTAATTTGAGCAGTTGAATTAAGTTCGTTCTTTCCTGACGAAATGCGGAGGGAAAGGTTTAAGAGAAAAACTGGCTGATTAAACAAAGAGGTTAAAAGGGCTGTGGGTTGCCTGTCATCTCCTCTACATATGAATTTGTCCTTAATAACATACATATAGTAGAAACCAAACTCCTCCCCGCAAAAGTGCACCCATCAAAACATAAACTTAGTTGGAAGAGATCAGCAAAACTGACTATGCAATATAGTGAATCTTTTAAAAATCAGAGCAATAGATTACATGAATCTATTCCTCTTACAGGTCTGTATCTATTCACACAGACAAGGCAAATGGCTCCTCAAATGAGAAAGAAAATTCATTGTTCATTGACAACTCAAAGAAAATTACCAAGCTGAAGTGCTATGTGACTCATCTTTCATCGTTAGGTTACGTGAGATGATACCCAAACAAGGGATATATAACAGAAGATAATTATATGTAATTAATTTGCACTTAAGAAATTGTCTGCATCCCATACTATGAGCCATATTCTAAGTCAAGCTCTCTTTCACTCGTAGGCCCAGAACAAGTTTCCCAATTACACAGCAGCAGTTTAACTGGTCTAGATTGACAGCACTAAGCCACAGCAGAGGTCTAGCATTTGACCTCCTCAACAGAGCCTGGGAGGGGCTCCGCTAGTTCCCACCCCACTTCTGCCAGAGCCTCTTCTCTAGTCCTATGGGAGGTAAGAGGCAGCTGAAGACACCAGCAGGGGTAAAAGGTAGTGAGTATTGCCTGGGAAATGCACCTTGTCCCAGGCCTCGGCCAGGCCTGAGCATAATCGGTGAGCACACTCTTCCTATGACTCCAAACAACCAAAGTTGACTGTATAATCTGGTTTGTGAACTATTATTTCTAATTTTACAATCTTTCTATATTTGTGCTGGAGAAGTTTGCTATAAATCTTTTATTTTTTTTATTTTGGAAGAATCTTTGATTCTATGAAATGCCAGCATGGCCATAAAGTTCGTGTGCAATTAAAATAGGGTGCACTTTAAAATGGTGCACGAACTTTAGGACCAGCCTATATGTTATCAATAGAAAGAAAGTAAAAGTTCTTTAAAAACAGAGTTAATTTTTATTCATATATCTCTGTTCATATGAATTATCTTTGTTCACATGAATCTCCTTTAGAAGTGGACACCCAAATCGCTTCTAGGAATTAAGTTTAACTTTTTGAAAATAATTTTTTAAAAAATCTTTGAGCTTAATAGGTAGAAATATAAATCCGGATTTTTAAACTGATTCCAACCAAATGTTAACAGGCTCCCTAAGAATATATTTTCTCCAACTGGACAGAGCACTGGCTTATTCACTTACTTATGAATAGTCCAAAGAAACTGAGCCGAGTTTAGAATTTACCCATAAGCAATATGCTAGCTTCCTGGGTCTAGGCACAGCCAAGAGTTCCTTTGAGGCCCTTAGGATCCCGGAACTTCCAAGATCTGATTGTAGAACTGCAGGCACTAAGGCGCCTAGACCAACAATTCAAACTACAAAATGAATCTAATTATAACAATTCATATTTTAATACAACTTTGCAATTCACAAAATATTTTCACAAGCATAATCTCACATATTTTTTTCAAAACCAAATGAGATAGTTAAAAGAGTTTTTGAATTTTACAGTTTTTAAAAACATTTCCCAGTTTTGTTCTTTTTTGTTTTAATCTTTGCCACAGTAGTGAAACCAGATTCTATTTGAACCAAGTTTACTTTTACAAAGAAAATTCTTAGAATCCAAACCTTGTGTCTTCCTCCCACATCTACTTTGATGGAGTTATTTTGTGTTTTGGCCAATGTTGAAAAAAATAATTCCACCATTCCTTAAGATTTAGATTAGCAACAATTATCTCCCAGCAAGACCGGTATAGAAAAAAATTCTCTTGGAAAGCTTCATTTTGGCCAGCTATTCAGATTTAATTGAACATTTTTAATCTTAATAGAAAATGAAAAAGGAAAATGTAGACCTTGCTCAAAGTATGGTTACATCTACCTTTTTGTCAGGAACTTTATTTATTTTTTTTTTTTTGGAAATAACAAATTTTTAATAAACACTTTGAAAGGCCAAGATAAATTAAAACCGTGCAATATAACATAATTTTGGCTTACCAAAGGCATATGTATTTTTTATTTTTTATTTATTTTTTATTTTTTTGTAAGACAGAATTTATTTACAGAAAAGAATACAGAAAACACTAAGGCTCCTGGTAGAGGGAGAGAATTCTAGTGGGGAGAGAGAAGCTCTCTCCGTTTCTCTCCTGGTCTTTCCCCATCTCCTCCTTTAGGCCTTTAGTCTC
>CAUYON010136188.1:0-38359 GCA_963573935.1 Arctocebus calabarensis
ACATTTCATCCTAATAAAATTGAATACACGTTCTTCTCAGCACCCCATGCAACATACTCAAAAATTGATCACATCTTAGGTCACAAGTCTAATCTCAGCCAATTTAAAAGAATAGAAATTATTCCTTGCATCTTCTCTGACACCATGGAATAAAAGTTGAACTCAATAACAACAGGAAGCTGCATACTTATACAAAATCATGGAAGCTAAACAACCTTATGCTGAAGGATAGCTGGGTTATAGACGAGATTAAGAAGGAAATTACCAAATTTTTGGAACAAAATGACAATGAAGACATGAATTATCAGAACCTCTGGGATACTGCAAAGGCAGTCCTAAGAGGGAAATTTATAGCCCTGCAAGCCTTCCTCAAGAAAACGGAAAGAGAGGAAGTTAACAACTTAATGGGACATCTCATGCAACTGGAGAAGGAAGAATATTCCAACTCTATTATAGCTCCATTGTCATATTTTAAAGATCTCAAAAAAATAATACTTCATTTTATATGGAATAAGAAAAAAACCTCAAATGGCCAAGACATTACTCAGAAATAAAAACAAAGCAGGAGGAATAATGCTACCAGACCTGAAACTATACTATAAATCAATAGTGATCAAAACAGCATGGTATTGGCACAAAAACAGAAAGGTAGATGTTTGGAACAGAATAGAGAACCAAGAGATGAATCCAGCTACTTACTGTTACTTGATCTTTGACAAACCAATTAAAAACATTCAGTGGGGGAAAAGACTCCCTGTTTAACAAATGGTGCTGGATGAACTGGCTGGCGACCTGTAGAAGACTTAAACTGGAACTACACCTCTCACCATTACCTAAGATAGACTCTCACTGGATTAAAGATTTAAACTTAAGACATGAAACTATCAAAATTCTAGAAGAAAGTGCAGAGAAAACTCTTGAAGGAATCAGCTTGGGTGAATATTTTATGAGGAGGACTCCCCAGGCAATTGAAGTGGTATCAAAGATACACTACTGGGACCTGATCAAACTAAAACACTTCTGTACAGTCAAGAGCATAGTAAGTATAGCAAGCAGACAGCCCTCAGAATGGGAGAAAATATTTGCAGATTATGCCTCCAGCAAAGGTTTAATAACCAGAATACACAGAGAACTGAAACGTATTAGCAAGAAAAGAACAAGTGGTCACATCTCAGTATGGGCAAAGGACTTGAAGAGAAATTTCTCTGAAGAAGACAGGCACACAGCCTACAGACATATGAAAAAATGCTCCCCATCCTTAATCATCAGAGAAATGCAAATCAAAACTACTTTGAGATATCACCTAACTCCAGTAAGATTAGCCCACATAACAAAATCCCAAAACCAGAGATGTTGGCATGGATGTGTAGAAAAGGGAACACTTCTACACTGCTGGTGGGAATGCACACTAATAATGTTCCTTTTGGAAGGATGTTTGGAGAAAACTTAGATGTCGGGGCCCCTATGGCCCAGTCTCAGTCGTCCCAGGAAGGAACAAGGTGTGACATGGATTACAAGTACAAGTTTGCGGGAGGCGGGCTAACTTTAGTTGCAGGGTAGCCTCGAGCCCCCTCCTCAATGGCTATTTATTAAGGTCATACACAACAGGTGTGGAGAGTTAAGGTAAATGCCATAAACAGGTGTGGAGAGTTCAGGTAAGTACATATTAGGACTACCCGCATAAGGATTGCCACATGCTCTCCTCAGGTGTTCTTTCCCCACAATTCTCATGAAGAAATACTAAGCATCAATGTTTAACACATGCTTACTTGTAAGTGACTGACCTTATCTCATTCCAGAACACTGAGTTACTTGGGGGATTGCCCCCAAGTCAGGAAACGTCTCTAGGCTTGCCAGGAGACTGTCCTGTACTGAGCATTTCCTTTTTTTTTTTTAGTCTTAATATGGAACCTTTAAATTAGCTTCATAGTAGGGCTGAGTAAATTGGATATTTTTTCTTCCATTCTTGAGATGCTTTGCTAAGAAGAATATGTTCCAGCTCCATCCATGTAAACATGAAAGAGGTAAAGTTTCCATCTTTCTATAAGGCTGCATAATATTCCATGGTGTACATGTACCACAGTCTATTAATCCATTCGTGGGTCGATGGGCACTTGGGCTTCTTCCACGCCTTAGCAATTATGAATTGGGCTGCAATAAACATTTTGGTACAGATGTTTTTGTTGTAGTGTGATTTTTGGTCTTCTGGGTATATACCTAGTAGGGGAATTGTAGGGTTGAATGGAAGGTCTATTTTTAGATCTTGAAGTACTCTCCAAACATCCTTCCAAAAAGAACATATTAGTGTGCATTCCCACCAGCAGTGTAGAAGTGTTCCCTTTTCTCTGCATCCACGCCAACATCTCTGGTTTGGGGATTTTGTCATGTGGGCTAATCTTACTGGAGTTAGGTGATATCTCAGAGTAGTTTTGATTTGCATTTCCCTGATCATTAAGGATGGTGAGCAATTTTTCATGTATCTGTAGGCCATGCACCTGTCTTCTTTAGAGAAGTTTCTCTTCAAGTCCTTTGCCCACCCTGAGATGGGATCACTAGTTCTTTTCTTGCTAATACGTTGGAATTCTCTGTGTATTCTGGTTATCACACCTTTGTCAGAGGCATAACTTGCAAATATTTTCTCCCATTCTGAGGGCTGTCTTCTTGCTATACTGACTATGTTCTTAGTGGTACAGAAGCTTTTTAGTTTGATCAGGTCCCAGTAGTTTATTTTTGATACTGCTTCAATTGCCTGGGGAGTCCTCCTCATAAAATGTTCACCCAAGCCAATTCCTTCAAGAGTTTTTCCTGCACTTTCTTCTAATATTTTGATAGTTTCGTGTCTTAAGTTTAAATCTTTAATCCAGTGAGAGTCTACCTTAGTTAATGGTGAGAGGTGTAGGTTTTGTTTTAGTTTTCTACAGGTCGCCAGCCAGTTCACCCAGCACCATTTGTTAAATAGGGAATCTTTTCCCCACTGGATGTTTTTAATTGGCTTGTCAAAGATCAAGTAACGGTAAGTAGCTGGATTCATCCCTTGGTTCTCTATTCTGTTCCAGACATCTACCTCTCTGTTTTTGTGCCAATACCATGCTGTTTTGATCACTATTGATTTATAGTATAGTTTCAGGTCTGGTAGCATGATTCCTCCTGCTTTGTTTTTATTTCTGAGTAATGTCTTGGCCATTCGAGGTTTTTTCTTATTCCATATAAAATGAAGTATTATTTTTTTGAGATCTTTAAAATATGACAATGGAGCTTTAATAGGGATTGCATTAAAATTATATATTGCTTTGGGTAGTATGGATATTTTAACAATGTTGATTCTTCCCAGCCATGAGCATGGTATGTTTTTCCATTTGTTTACATGTTCAGCTGTTTCTTTTCTTAGAGTTTCATAGTTATCTTTATAGAGATCTTTCACATCCTTTGTTAGGTAAATTCTCAAATATTTCATCTTCTTTTACACTGCTATGAAAGGTACAGAGTTCTTGACTGTTTTTTTTGGCTTGGCTATTGTTCGTATATATAAAAGCTATAGATTTATGGATGTTGAGTTTGTGGCCTGAGACATTGCTGTATTCCTTGATCACTTCTAAAAGTTTTGTAGAAGAATCCCTGGTGTTTCCCAGATATACAATCATATCACCTGTGAAGAGTGAAAGTTTGGTCTTTTCTGAGCCTAGGTGGATACCCTTGATCGCCTTTTCTTCCCTAATTGCAATGGCTAAAACTTTCATTACAATGTTGAAGAGCAGAGGAGATAATGGGCAACCTTGCCTGGTTCCTGATCTAAGTGGAAATGATTTCAGTTTAACTCCATTCAATACGATATTGGCTGTGGGTTTGCTGTAGATAGCCGTTATCAGTTTAAGAAATGTCCCTTCTATACCAATTTTTTAAAATGTTCTGATCATGAAGGCATTCTGGATATTGTCAAAAGCTTTTTCTGCATCAATTGATAGAATCATAAGGTCTTTATTTTTTAATTTGTTTATATGCTGAATTACATTTATAGATTTACATATTTTGAACCAGCCTAGAGACCCTGGGATAAAGCCCACTTAGTTGTGGTGTATAATTTGTTTGCTGTGTTGTTGGATTCTGTTTGTTAGGGTCTTGTTGAATATTTTTGCATCACTATTCATTAGTGATAGTAGTCTATAATTTTCTTTTCTTGTTGGGTCTTCCCCTGGTTTAGGGATCAAGGTGATGTTTGCTTCATGGAATGTGTTGGGTAGTATTCCTTCTTTCTCTATATTTTAGAAGAGGTTTAGTAATATAGGTACTAGTTCTTCTTTAAAGGTTTGATAGAATTCTGACGTGAAGCCGTCTGGTACTGGGCTTTTCTTTTTAGGGAGATTTTGTATGGTTGATGCTATTTCAGAACTTGATACTGACCTGTTCAACATTTCCACTTCTTTCTGGCTAAGTCTTGGTAGGTGGCGTGCTTTCAAGTATTGGTCAATTTTCTTCAGATTTTCATATTTCTGAGAGTAAAGTTTCTTGTAATATTCATTAAGGATTTTTTTAATTTCTGAGGGGTCTGTTGTTATTTCATCTTTACAATTTCCAATTGGTGAAATTAGAGATTTTACTCCTTTTTTCCTGGTTAAGTTAGCCAGAGGTTTATCTATTTTATTGACCTTTTCAAAAAAACAACTTTTTGATTTATTGATCTCTTCTATAATTCTTTTGTTTTCAATTTCATTTAATTCTGCTCTAATTTTGGTTATTTCTTTTCTTCTGCTCAGTTTGGGGTTGGGATGTTCTTCCTTCTCCATTTGCTTAAGATGTCCCATTAAGTTGTTAACTTCCTTTCTTTCCGTTTTCTTGAGGAAGGCTTGCAGGGCTATAAATTTCCCTCTTAGGACTGCCTTTGCAGTATCCCAGAGGTTCTGATAATTTGTATCTTCATTGTCATTTTGTTCCAAAAATTTGATAATTTCCTTCTTAATCTCGTCTATGACCCAGCTATCCTTCAGCATAAGGTTGTTTAGCTTCCATGTTTTTGCATGAGTATGCAGCTTCCTGTTGTTATTGAGTTCAACTTTTATTCCATGATAGTTGGAGAAGATGCAAGGAATAATTTCTATTCTTTTAAATTTACTGAGGTCAGAGTTGTGACCTAAGATGTGATCGATTTTGGAGTATGTTCCACGGGGTGCTGAGAAGAATGTAAATTCAATTTTATTAGGATGAAATGTTCTGTAGATGTCTGTTAAATCCAGATGTTGAATGGTTAAATTTAAATCTAAAATTTCTTTACTTAGCTTCTTTTTGGAGGATCTATCCAACTCTGCTAAAGGAGTATTAAAATGTCCAACTACTATGGAGCTGGAGGAAATCACATTACTCATGTCTATTAGAGTTTTTCTTATAAATTGAGGCGCATTCTGGTTGGGTGCATAAATATTGATAATTGAAATCTCATCATATTGAGTAGTACCTTTAACAAATATGAAGTGTCCATCCCTATCCTTCCTTATTTTAGTTGGTTTTAAGCCTATTGCATCTGTGAATAGGATTGCAACACCTGCTTTTTTCTGCTTTCCATTTGCCTGGAGTATAGATGACCATCCCTTCGCCTTGAGTCTATATTTATCATTTAAGGTAAGATGAGATTCTTGTATGCAGCAGATATCTGGCCTGAGTTTTTGTATCCAGTCACCCAATCTGTGCCTCTTTAGAGGACAATTTAACCCATTCTCATTAATTGAGAATATTGATAAGCCTTATGAAAGTCTGGTGGACATTTTCAATCCTTTTGCAACTGTGGAAGTTGGACTTTGATCAAATGTTTCTGAGTAGGTTTACTTTTGTGGTGGAGCATTATGCTGGTCATTATCAGTGTAGAAGACAGGTCTGAGAATATCCTGATGAGCTGGTTTACTTATGGTGAATTTCTTCACCATGTGGATGTCATTAAATTATTTAATTTCCCCATCATAAATGAAATTCAGTTTAGCTGGATACAGGATCCTGGGGTGAAAGTTATTTTGTTTTAGGAGATTAAAAGTTGAGGACCACCCTCTTCTAGCTTGAAAGGTTTGAACTAAGAGACCTGCTGTTATTCTAATGTTCTTCACTTTGTAAGCAATGGTTTTCTTACGTTTGGCTGCTTTCAGAATTTTCTCCTTCATATTATCTTTAATGAAATTGATTACGATGTGTCTGGGGGATGTCATATTCAGGTTGAATTGTGCTGGGGTTCTGAAACTGTCTGCTATCTGAATTTCAGAATCTCTTGACATGTCTGGAAATTTCTCTTTCATAATCTCATGAAGAAGAGACTCTGTGTCTTGTGAAGCCCCTTCATCGCTTTTGGGGATCCCTATGAGGTGAATATTGGTTTTCTTCAAATTATCCCAGAGCTCTCTGAGAGAGTGATCTGTTTCTGCATTCCATTTCTCTTCCTCTTTGTAGGTTTGGGAGCATTTGAAAGCTTTGTCTTCCATGTCAGAAATCCTTCCTTCTGCTTGCTCCATTTTGTTACTGAGGGATTCTACTGTATTTCTCAGATCTTTGAGGGCTGCAACTTCTTGTCTCAATGTGTCAAAATCTTTGGTCATTTTGTCTTTGAATTCATTGAATTCTTGAGACATCTTTTGGGTCATCTTTTGGATTACTGGTTGAAATTCTAATTCCATCTTTTCCTCCATTCTGCTGATCTTATTTGCTATCCAGATTCTGAATTCAATTTCTGATATCCCAGCCATTTGCTTGTGCAAGGGATCTTGTGGTGTATCTACCCTGTTGTTCCTTGAGGGAGTTGATCTACTCTGATTATTCATATTGCCAGAGTTTTTCTGTTGATTCTGCCTCATGATTATTTTTCACTGTTGCCTATGACCATTCTTTCCCAGATCAGACCCTGGCAGGATCACTCTGTTGTTGTTGGATCTTTGTAGGGAGAGACCCTGTGTGGCTCCTCTGGGACTGCCCCACCTAGGGAATTCTGGCTGCAGGAGCAGCTCCAGAGTGTGGCAAGCCCAGATCTAACAGCAGGGCATGGGATCGAGCACCAGTGGCTTTTGCAAAGGGAGCCTGTGTCTCTAGTAGTCCTGGAGGATGCGGATCAGACCCACATGGGATCCTGGCAGGCGGCAGGCTGAGGCCGGGTGGGGCACAGATCGGTGCCGGGTGGGAGTCCCAGTGGACTTCCTGGCTGCTGCTGGCAGCAGGCCAAGGTCCTGCAGAGTTCCTGGCCACTGCAGGCGGTGGACTGAGGCCCAGTGGGGCACGGATCAGAACCGCTAGGGGGTCCTGGCAGCGTCCCTTGCATGGGGGCTACCAGTGGCTCCGTGGGGCCCGAAGTCTCTTACCTGGCAGGCTGCCTATTCCAGCAGATAGGGAGGGTGGGTGCTGCTCAAGTCCTCCCCCTCATTTTCCACAGAGGTCAGGTTTCTGGTGCGTCAGATAAGAAGGGAAAGGTGTCCTGGAATTTCATAATGGCAGAAAACTTTAGTTCAATTTTTCTGCCTAAAGCTTGGTTTCTTGAAGTCACAGCTTGCCTCAGAGGAGACCTGCAGTTATCACTTCTCCCTCTCTCAGCTGGGCTCCCCATCTTCAGCTCAATTGGGCTGTTTCTGGAGGTTATCTTTCCTTTTGGACAAGAGCCTTGGTCGGAAGCTGCTTCCAGGCGGCCATCTTGTCCCTCCCCCTCCAACACTGGGTTTTATTTGTAGGAATTTTCAAGCTATGTCTCAAACATCTTCAATGAGAGAAATGGGCATTGGACAATTAGTGGAGAGATCCTCAAAAGTACTCCTGTCCCTTGACCTCCTGATTCCACTGAAAGAAATTTACTTGGTATCCTGAGACATGATCAGAGATGTGTATACATATGTATATTTATATATTCATTATAGCATTATTTATACTATTTATAGCAGTGAAAAATTGGGGAAAAAGACCCATATGACCAGAAGTAGAGGATCACTTAAATAAATTATGGTGCATTCAACTGAAAGACTATTTTACAGTTATTAAGATATTTTAGAAAAGTGCTTAATGACATGGGGAAATGTCCATGATATAATAAATGAAAAAAAATAGAAACTCCATATGATCCTAGCATTTTATAAAAGAATAAGAGTGTGAACATCTTGGGATATATCGAATTTTTGCTTTAGTGAAATGAAGAATAAGCGTATTTTTTCTATAACTAAATCTGAAGTAAAGATTTTAAGAAATAACCTAGAGAAAATTTTGGTAATGGGAGAAATATTTTGCCTCATCAGCCTAAGTTTCTGGTGAAAAATGAGTGGAAGAATAGCTCAATATCATAGTAGAGAAACTACATAATGTTTCTCTGTAGTTCTCTAATATATCTTAAAACACATTTTGCCAGAAATTATAGTCTTATAAAACCTGATGTTTTTGTAATTTCATGTTTCTTTAAAGGCAGTCTCTTTCAAAGAAAAAAAGAGGTTATCTACACCTTTTTGTGTTAACAGTTGTTTCATTGCCAAAATATTGACACAGGGTAGGTTGATGGGCCGACAGACTTTCACCTGATCAGAATGATAGCTCATTGGAAATTTGCACTGCTGACATAGAGGCATGGCTCATAGCCACCATCCTCTCTTGTGGCAATCTACGGATAAAGGAGGCAGTTTCTTTTTGATACTAGGAGTGAGGGATACGAAGAGAATTGGGATATTGGATTGCTGAGCAAGGCATCCTTGACTGAATCAGAATGCCCGAGTCATCAAAATACTATCTCAGTGCTACAAGAATCAGAGCATTTTCTTCAGCATGTGAGAAAACAGCTGTAAATGAGGACCATCTATGTCCTGGAAGGACTTGTGACTGCACGTACAAAATGTCAACACTCAATGTCAGTTAAAGAAAGTCTTCAAACCCAGGTAGGATTACAGAGAAGAGATCTGAGTCAAGCACTTACAAGAAGGCTACCTAATTAGATCTCGGTATTTTTGCTAATCTTGCTTTCATCATTATATCTCTGAGAACACTTGGGTGTTCAGAAGAATAAATTCATAACTACCTGGGACCACTCACCTGGTGGCAATAGAGTCCAAGTGGAAAAAAACTAAGAATAAGTGAAAAGTAAACCAAAGGCTAGCCTTATAAATCCTGCCCATCAAATTATTGTAGACGTTACACCTGTCTTCTCTAAGCCAAACCTGAGAAAAAATAAGAAACTGAAGCAACTTTATTCAGAGGTTACAAGTGGAACATGTTACTTATGGAACAAAATATGAACCTCTTAGTATTACATTCAAGATGATATACAGGGTGTGCAATTTACTATGTTAAACTGTTTTAAATTACACACGAACTTTATGTCCATATAATCTCACTCCAAACACCTTTCTAGCTTCCTTTCCCTCTCACGGCATCTCTCATTGTGGCAAGCACACTGTTCTTTTCTTTTTCCCCTGAGTAAGCCACACACTTCAGGGAGTCAAAGCTTCACCCCAATAAGTTCCCTCTACCCGGACTGGCCTGAAACGCTCTGCCTCTTTTCTTTGCCCTCCAAGATCACTCTTGACCTCATGGCCCAATCAGATACCACCTCAGTCAGAAATTCTACGTCCTTTCCGTACATGTAGATTTTTAGAGGTGCCTTCATCTTCTGCCTTCTATTTTAGTTGGTTATCTATTTCCCTTCACCATCAGAGTGTATCTCATTTGTATATACCTCTGATGCCAGGTCAAATGACTTCACATAGTAGGTGCTTAATAAATATTTGCTGCATTTAGTCAAATTCAATATACTGTGTGAATAGTAAGACGTTTGTTAAAGACCATATGTGCAACTGTATTTTATAGACAAAACATATCAAGAAATGTAACCTTGGGACAGAATCTTTGAAGATAGACTGGTTCTGAAAGACCCAGTGCTATAATACCAATCCATAGTAAAAGCTAACATTTTGCACGTCTGCTGTACTAACTTTTTTCCATATAATATCTAACTCAATCATCCCAACACAAGGAAGTGAGCCTCACAGTAGACACTAGTTATCTTTTGTAGCAATTTCTATGTTTCTGACAAATTTTCCCTAACTATTGTGGGGTATTTGACACTGTTTGACGGTTTTCCTATTCTAGGGAACCTCTACAATGTATCAACTCTTGAGAGGACAGGCCTCTTCTAAGTAAAATAGTCATACCTGGGAATTTGTCCTGGATTATCTAAAGAAAACTTAATGGAAGAAATTACTCCAGCTTCAGCAAATATTTATGTGCACACATGATGTGTTAGGCACTTTATTGAGACAGGGGACAGAAAACATAAATGGTCCCTAACCTCATGCACAGGAGTTTAACTGCAGAAACAGCCCTAACGAAATAAGCACACAGATACATAATTACAATCTGCAATGAGGGGAGATGTTGTGAAGGAAATGTATAGATGGCGGTGAACACCTATAACCTACACTAAGAAGGCTGGCAAGGCATCCTTGACTGAAGGATGAGGACTCTTGGAGAGGATGCTTCTCCAAGATCCAGAAAACCAATAGAAAGTAACCAGGGTGATGATTTGGAAGGGTAGTTCCAGGGCCAGCAGCCTCAGCATGGCTTGAGGGCTTAGAATGACCAAGGATCAGGTCCCTTACTAGATCAGAAACTCGGTGGGGTGGGGGGAGGTTGGCACCCACCGTGGTGGGGTTCAACAAGCCCTCCAGATGATTGTGAGGGACCCTCAAGTTTGAGAACCGCTATTCTAGTAGATGAAGTGGGTTGGGCCTGGGACAGAGCATCCCAGATAAAAGCAACAGTGTAGTGAGGCCCATGGAAGGAACACAGTGGGCAAGTGAAGCTGCCAGCGGGCCAATGCAGAGAGCCAGAGGAGAGCAGGCTGGGTGAGGCTGGAGGGGTGCTGGCCAAATTGCTTCAGGGCCCACTGTCCTAGGAGCCATAGAAAGCTACCAAAGAGTTTGTAGCAGGAGTATGACAGGAGCATGTTTGCATTTTGAAAATATTTTTCTGACCACAGCGTAGAGAGCTGATAGAGGGCAATGGACATGGCGAAAGTCATTTAGAGCTGATTGTAGCCCTCTGATTTGAAAACTGACAGAATAGGGTGACAGAGGGATGTGCGTGGAATTAACATGTGTTGAGGAGGTGACCCTGAAAGGGCTCTCGTGATATTTGGAAAAGGGGATAGAGCCTACATTTCCAACTTGTGAGATGAGACCCCCAGTGGTGGTTCCAGTCACTGAGATATAAAGGGTGGAAATCACACATGTCATTTGGATTATGCTTAGTTTGAGGTACCCCAGAGATATGAATGGGTGAAAGCCAAGGAAAGCATTATTCTCAACGGGGGAGTCTGGTGACCACGTGATCCACGGTATGGAGATGGAAATGATTTTTTTTGGTGTTTGCCTGTTTTATCATTCATGCATTCTGCCTGTAATGCACTCCTAAGAACAGGGAAGCGCTTGAACAATAGAAGAGAAGGATTAGTAGGTGGGCTGAGGACCAGCAGTGGCAGATCTTGAATTCTAAGCTAGCAGTGATGGACCACCATTGAAGGTCGTCAAGGCAACATCCTGGGTATGTTTCAGAAAGGTTGCCTAGCAATGTTACACACAGGAGAGAAACTAGAAAGAGGAAGTCCTCCTTCTAACTACACAGCAACAGTAAAGATACTAAAGGACTACTCACTCTTTCTAATTGTAGAGGAAGGTTCCCATGTGGAGACTACTAGCAACTTCACGTACATGTCTTCCTTATCTTCCTTAAGTGTGGCTATATGTCTTTAATCTGTATAGCAATATAATTTGGGAATAGGAAAAGATAAACTTTGAGAATGTAGAAACTAGGTCTTTTCCCCTTCCCTGCTTTTCTGAACCATGTAGAAGTTGGATCTTTTAATAGAAGCTAACATGAATTAGCAGTGAAAGACCAACAGTTAGTAGGCACTCGGGAAGTTCCATTACAGTGGCCTGGGTTGATGTGCTGAAGGGACACAGCACAACACCGGACTCCTCAAGGAGAAAAGGGCACGTCGCAGGGGCCCTTGCATGAGAATTATGACCTCGGTGATCCCCATCTGTTCCTCCTTCCCTCCCTCCCTCCCCCACCGCTGCCATGGTGACATGTCTGGAATCACAGTAAGCCTTATACCCCAGAGAAAACAATACTGTGTTTGAATGGGGTGAGCTGGCCTCTAAGCTCACGGTCTGCGGGTCCCATCCCCCACGATCAAGGGATTCTTACAAAAGGCAGCTTTTTACCAGAGGGTCAGCGGCATTGCTGCTCATCGATTTGAGCCCATTTTATCCCTGGCTCTTTCCACTTGTTTGTTTTTGAACTCAGACCACAGCCTCGGTGCTGTTGGTCTCATTTTGGCGTGAAGTTACCCATGCGGCCGTCTGCATTCCCTCCACTCAGCCCCTCCGAGCGTCGTGCTGGTTTCTTTTTTGTGTCGTCTTGTCACTGCTGTTGACTCACCAGGCTGGGGCTGTTGGAGCTAAACTGAATTAGTAACAATGCAATCAACATCTCTATTTTTGTCTTTGTCCCTCCCCCGTTCTCCCCTCCTGACTGACTCACCCTTTCTAGGTTTCAGAGCTTGGCAATCTTAAAAGAACTATATTGAAGCTGGGGTAAATATATGCACAGATGTGTTATTTCTACCATCCAGTACAATGAGTGGGGTTTTGTTCGTTAGTGGCACAAGGGTTCAAGCATCACAAGTATTATTAATTACACTCATTGGCATCACGGCTGTGGCTCTGTTACTGTTACTGCTTATCTCCTGATGTTTGCAGACGAGAGAAGAAGCCCAGATCTGATTTCTGAAAGTTGTCTTCAGAGAAAACTTGGGCTGTGAACTAAAACTTTTAACTTTATCCCAGTTGAATTCTGGAATCCTGAAGTCTATGAAAAGCGCACACCAAACACAATGTAGTAGCATTCCTTTAAAAGAAAAAAAAAAAGCACTATTAGTACAAAATATCCTTTTCTGCTTAGGCCTCTGCATGTTGATAATGACATGAGTTTTATAATTTATAGAACTACATATGTTAAGAGCCTGGGCTCAGGGAATCTACATCTGAATTCCACTCTGCCTCTTATTGTCTATAATCTTGGGCTAATTACTTAATTTCTCTGTGTCTTGCTTTTCTCTTCTTTTATAAAATGGAGACTTTTACCTCTCGTCCATAGTCATGGGCCATCCCTCATAGAACCGCTTTGGGATTAAACAAGTCAGCAGTCTGAAAGAGCTCAAAACACTGTCTACTGCATAATAAGCTCTTAAGTAATATTGGCTATCATTATTCAACAGGAAATGTTTATCTGTTTTAAGAGATATGATTCAGTTCTCAAAAAAGTTTTAACAAGCACAGTCCACTTGAGAATCTCACCTTCCCATTTCTGAAGTGACAAGCCACTGTGAGGTAGATACGAAGTAGACACTAAGCTACAGAACGGGCCTTTTTGTCTTTCATTCATAAGTAGCGCTTTCTAGCTTCCCAGGCTATCTTTCACGTAGCTGGAAATTTTAGTCTCATTTCATCAAAATTCTCATGTGGTCTAAATCCAAGTGCACTTCCTCATCTTCTCCAGATAATTATATTTTACATAGAGTGACTTCTCCTCGGCTTATCTGACGCTGCCTCATTAGACTCTAAACCCTAATGATACTCTTTCATTTCTAGAGGACAGCCATGGAAACAGCACATAAAACTCTCTGCAGAAGCTTCCCTTTGGCTTCCATCACAGGTGGCTCCCTCACTTCCAGTCCAGCCCTCTTCCCTGGGAAGGAAGGTCAATCCCTGGCAAGAGCCTCAAGGGAGGGCCACGGGGCTCAGAGGAAGGTGGAACTCAGAAAGTTCCCCCAAAATTCCCAGCACCTCAGTGAGCCCCGGAAATGATATTAGCAGCACAACTTGACAAATCTCGGGGGGGGGGTTTGCACCCACCTTTTAGCAATCCACAGATATTCTAAAACTTATCTGAACCATGTAGTTTATTGGAATTTGGGCCTTGTATACACAACAGCCATAAATCAAACTCAGAGAACTGTGGGCACAGATTTGTGGAAAACGGGGCGAAGAGTATTGACATTTCCCCTGTGCCAGGAAGCGCTCTCAGGAGGCTTCCAAAGCCTGAGCAAATTAAACATACCACGTCACCTCCAGCCTGATTAGGTATTCAGGGGTAGCTAGTTGGCTCTTTTGTTTTTTAATCAGTGTCTCTATCCAAGTGACACAGTTAGGTACACAATTAGGTCACAGAGTTTCTGAGGGAATGCATCACCATCCTGAATTTTGCTTCTCAAAGCTTGCAGGGCTGTCCAAAGCTGCAGCACACAGGCTGCATACTGATTTTGTGAAGATGTTTTTCACTTCTCTGTGGTATCAGATATCTCAAAAAGCATGCACAGATTTTTTTTTTGCTAACCAGCTTTCCTTAGTGTTTATGTATTTAACATGTGGCCCAAGACAACTCATTTTTCCAATGTGTGGCAGAGGGGAAAAAAAAGTTAGACACCCCCGCAAGCATTTTAGCTGCTGCTTCTAGTACAAACTTCTGTTTCTAAACAACATATTTCTGTGATTATCTTTTGATTATTGTGTTTTGGATATTACTTGTTGATGCCTTGCAATGGAAAAGAGAGATTTACTCACAGTCCTTCCACGTCTCAGAGAAAAGTCCTCTTCCTCCAGCTTCCTAATTATTCTTACATCACAACTTTTTATGGAATTATCATTAAGTGTGTGTGTGCGTATGTGTGTATACATCTATGTCTAGATAAATAACTGTTTGTAGCTGAGCCATATGTTGCACTTTGGTGATATTTCTATCATGTGCGACTTTTGCTTTTTCTGTGGTTATTGGGTATATTTCCTTGCTTGCTCAGTTTTTATGTTTCTGTCTTGAGATCATTCACAGAATCTTCATCAGAAGTGTAGATCTTCTCTGGATACATTTGTAAACATTAGGTAATCAGTCCATTTCTTTTTTCTTTGTGGGGCTATTCCTCCTGGAGTCCTGTACCTTTCAGCTTCTATCCAGACTGGTGGCACCAAGAGCCTCCCCTGCGCCCTGTGGGAATCCCCTGATGGTGGATTCCAACTCTTCTCTGTCTTGGTTTAAGTTCCCATTTCAGTAGACTGTATTCTCTAATCTCTGCCTGAGAAAGGGTTCATGAGAAGTAAAATCTCAGGGCCTTGCATATATAAAAATAACCTTATTCTTCTTTCACATCTGCCTGGATTTGGATTCTAGGATGTAATTAACTTTCCAAAGGGATTTTGAGGCAGTTCATGCATCTTCTGGCTTCCAGTGTTGTTGTCAAAAAGTCCACTTGTTCTAATTCCCATCCATTGGAGATTTTAGGATCTTTTCTTTATTCTTAGCTGTCTGAAATTTCACCGGGAGGTACCCAGGTGTGGCATTTTTTACATTTATTGTTCAGGGTATTTCCTAGACCAGTTCTTCAGTGCCGTGTTCTTTAGTTATAGGAAATTTTCATTTCATTGATGATTTTATGATATCCTCTACTCCATTTTCTCTTTTCTTGGTCTGAAACTCCAATATTTGGATAGTTTACTTTTGGGACTTAATCCCTGTTACCTACTTTTCCCTGTATTTTCTATATTTTTTACTTTTGTTCTCTGTTTGAAACATTTCCTTAACTTTACCTTCTCACCATTAAGTTTAATATAATTCCTGTTACTATAATTTTGATTTATGAAAGTTTTAATTGTCTAAATGTTTATGTTTATGCCCTTCTCTTCTTAATTCATAAGTTAGTGGAACTCAAATAATGATTTGTTTACTTTTCTGAGACTATATTAATGATGTTATAATGTTCTTCTGTTGCCTTTACTTTTCTTTCTCCATTTTCTCTTTTCTATTTATTTGTTTGGACTCTGCCTTTTATGTTAGAGTGTAACATAATGTGTAGTAATTCTTTCCTATACATGAATTGTTAAGAGTAAGACATTAGCAATCTAACTTGAAACATTTTGTTTATATGTGAGGATTCTCAAGTGTTGGTGATTGGCCTGGAAGCCAACCATGAGGAATCCAAGATCTAGTAGACATTCCTCAGGGGCTGGTTAATTTTCCTTGAGAGAATTCTGCTGGTCTTCTGTCTAGATATTATAAGACTGGCTGCCAGTGTTCTTGCAGGCAAGTGGTAGAAAAGTTTGGAGTGAAGTAAGGGTATCCCATCGTTAAGTTATAGATTTCCACCTAAGTCCCATTTCCTGTACAGCACCTCCAACCTCAACTAGGCCTTATGTCCTTGTGCCTGAGCCCTCAGTTTCCATTTTTCAAAAGAGTCAACCACCAATCCTTTCAGAGTGGAGGAGGATTAGTTGCATGTCCACGTAGTATGCACGGAATGAGGGAGAAGGCTCTCAGAGCCCAGTGCTTCTTACGCTGATTCCAATAGATTATCCTGTTTCTTAGCCCTGAGTGCACCCTCATCATCAGATGCCCCTGGTGCCTCCAGTTCCTGAGCTCTTTCACATTCTGCATTGACTTACGTCCCTTGGCCTTTCCCCATTGAAAGTTTAGATTTCAGCTTTTTCTGGTTTGCTAAATTAGTTAGCATACATTCATCTGCTTTCTAGTTTCCAAAATTATGTTGCCATCTCATATGTGCTTTTGTCTCCTTTTCTAGCTGCTCAGTGTAAAATTTTCTTTTCAAAAAATGTTCTCTTTTGTCATTTTCATGGAGTGGGAGAGGTAGGGTGGAAAAGAAGTGGAGATAAAGATGCATTCAACTTGCCATGTTAACCTGCAGCTTATGAACTAACATAAGGAATACTTTGGGTCTATGTGCATCAAAAGGAAATCGTTGGCGTTATTTGGCAAACTTTTCATTCTGATATATTTTCACCTGCTGTAGTGATGTGGGTCTACAGAGCAATACCCTTAAGAAATGCTTTGTGATTCTAGAGCAGTGGTGCTCAACCTTCCTAATGCTGCAATGTATTTTCATTGTTAAAAAGGGGTCACGACCCACAGGTTGAGAACTGCTATTCTAGAGCTACCCCAAGAAACATAGGCTGGGTTTCCCTTATTTACCAGTAAGTACTCCAAAATTCACGGATCCCAACTAACCAATACCCTGGATTCTGGACTGAAATTCAATCCCAAACTCCAGAACAGTCTAAGTAGCTGGAACTACCTAAGCCATGAATTACACTGAAGAGATCGCCCTATGCTTATCCCCTCGTCCAGGGCTTTTCCAGACTGTTGGCACCCTGAAAACACAAGATGGCACCGTAGCATGATAGAGGCCCTTAGATTTGTTTAGGCTCAAATTCCAGCTCTGTCCCTTAGTAAAGTGCCCATTCAGATTGCATTTGTCTGTATACAAGAAGCACTAGATTGCATGTAATAAGAAGACGGAGATAGGTAGATAGGAGGAAATGCAGCTGATCCCAGATGTCAGATATTTACCATCTCCCTCTGTTTTCCTACCCTAGTTTTTATCCTTTTGCTTGTCATCTAAAGGTGAGGAGATGGTTTCTTCAGTTCTGGCCTTACATCTGCTCTTTAGGGCAGAGGAAAAAGAGAAAAGTAATAGGAGAAAAGAGTGGGGCCAATCACAAATGCCCAGCTGAAATTTACAGGCATCTCATTGGCTGGAACTGTGTAACACAGCTCCTTCCGCCTTTAGCAGCAAGGGAGGCTGAAAATCTCTCCGCAAGTACAGTCAGGATTCCAATGAAGAAAAGAAAAGGAAAGCTAGGTAGGAAGCCAATCCTGCCTGCCACAGTAGGCAGCAAATGATTTCATCTCATTTGATATTCAAAACCTTATCTGTAAAGTGAGAATAAAAATACCTACCTCATAGCATCGCAGTGAGGAGTAAAGCAGAAAATGCTTAGAAGATGCACACCCGACACATGATATGCCTCCACAGATGTTAATGCCCCTCCCTGGGACCCTGTCTCTGGGATCCTTCCCACACTATCAGCATATTCTGTGAAGATCTGTACAGATTATATATTGCTTGGTAAAAATGAATTGTGTTTGGGGCATTACGCAACACCTCTTGGCAAAGCATTAGTAAAAATGAAATTTGGAAATCACAAGTCAAAAAATGTATTTTCAGCTAGCATGTCTGAATTAAGACACAGAGAATATGAAGATGGTTTTATTACAGTCGGTGCCTTCCTTTATATCCCTTCTCTTTAGAGCTGTCCCACCCACTGACTTTTTTTTCCTCCACTTCTCTTGATCCCTTGAGAGGTTCCTTAATTTGTATGTACTGTTATTTGTCACCTATTGTGCAGTCACGGCCACATCACTGTGAACTCGTGTGCACCTGTGAGTGTTCATTTCTTTAATCAGCCCCAGCAACTGACTGGCCCTTTGCTGTCTTCACACAGCAAAGGAGGGAGCAGCAGGGAGGTGGGGAGGCGAGCGTGCAGGGAGGGCTGTGGCCGGCCGAGCCTACAGCTGAGGATTTATGAAAACTGCCGTGGTCTGTTAGAGTTTGGGTGGCAGAGGGTGACAACACATACAGCTTCTGCGTTTTGATGCCACAGAGTCTTCCTGCCTGTGCGTCCGCCAGAGTGTTTGTGTCCTGCCTTGTCTCACACCCGTGCCCTGTGACCTGACGTGTGCCAGTGGGGACCAGGGTCGCATTTTACAGCCCGCATTGGAAGGGGCTTTGTTTCCCTCTCTGCACGGGTGACAGAGGGTAGAGGTTTCTCTGCTGTGAATAAAAGAACAGTATTCCAATCCTGGTGAGCAGCCTGCTGCTTCCTCAAATCAGCGCCTAAGAACACACCCTCTCGAGATAAATACAGACGGGAGAGAAAGCAGCCTCTCCTGCCCCATTCAAAAGCACTTCCCTTCCCTCGCGGCCCTTTCCTTGCTGGTCTTTGCCTGCATTGAGTTCTGGCTCTCTGTGTAGAAACCAAATGCCACAGTGCAAAGGAGAAGCTCTTTCACAGGGAAAACAAAAGGCAGCTGTCAGTTTAATCCCAAGCTCCCTGATAACATTCCAGCAGAGTCCCTTTTTCTGGAGATGAAATAAGAACCCTGGCAGGCCCTTTTGACTGGTCACATAAATCATTTGTAGTAATTGCTCCGGGAGAGGAGCGCCTCCCAGACTCTGCAGAGAAAAGGGGGGAGTCGCACACCGACATTCTTATTCTCTCTCTCTCTCTGGCACACCACACACGGTGCACTGCTGCCAGCTCACCCACACGTGTGTACACACACCCATATCCACACCCTTCATCTCAGGGCTCACTGCAAGCACTTGCTCGCGCAGGGGTGGGTTTAGTGAGCCATATTAAAAGAAAAAAGCATGATATAGAATAAGATCAGTAGCTTCATGTCGCCTTGTCTTTGAGGTTGAGCCCACTTAAACTGTTCTGAGTATCGTTTGGGAAGCGACATTGGGACCAAGATGTCTTGACAGCTTTCAAGACAGGGAATGGCTGAGATTCCACCTTGTCAGGCATTTGTGTTGCCGTGTATTCTATCATGCGTCACCTGCTTCCTCCTTTTTCGCCTTTTCTGGTGAGAACTGAAATGTGGTCATAAAAATCCCCCATCCTGTGATCTGGGAGCTGCTGCTGAGGCTTGGCAGTTCGCTAAGGACCAAACTCTCAAAAGCCGCAAAGCTATAATATCCCTTCCCCTCTGTGGCCAATAAAGATGGTGATAATCAAATAACAGGGCTTAGAAGTGGTATGGTGCCTGCAGCGGTTGGCCACAGGCCGGTGATATACGCCCTTCACTTGTAAGCTGGTGTCTGTTCATTGAAAATATTGAGGCCACCAGAGATGCTGGGGAGGGGCTCCCCCAGGCCCACACAGCCGTTTGAAGAATGAATGGATGGATGGGTGAATATGTGAATGGGAGATGGATGAATGAATGATGGGTAAGTAGAGCTCAGCCTTGGGTTCTGAGGACTGCTTCGCTGACAGATGAATGCCTGGGCCCTGCCCACACACTGTAAGTTATAAATATCCTTCACACAATGCCCATGGATAGAGGCGAGAAAGTGAGGGGAAGGAAGAGCTAGATATGCGTGGAGGAGTGCACTTTCCCCACTCCAGCCTTCACTCCTGGTTGGAGAACAGCCCCAGCTATAAGTCAGCGCTACCGTGGAGCATGGGACTTACTAAGCTGGAATTCACGGTCATTTTGTTTTGTTTGATAAGGAAATATGTCAAACTTGGAGCATATCATTTATGTGCCATATACCCATATGCCCAGAGAGCCCACTTCACTTTTGTCAAGTTAATAATAAAATCAACCTTTTTTATTTGTTTCCCTATTTATTTGACACCAATGATCTAACCTCAAAAGGAGACCAACCTAGTGTTGGCAAAGAACTGCGTCCCTCCTGATGTCACAAGTCACTTCTGGCACTGGGCATGGAGTGTTCAGGGGCATCCAAATGCTCCTTTGAGGTATCCTGTGGTATCTGGGCTCGGGCCATACTTGGTCTCTTATCTGCCCCACCCATAACCTAGATGTAATTCATCATTCATCTCTTGGCTACCAAGCCAGTTGTTACAGATCAGCATGTGCCACAGAACATGGGTCATGAAATGGGTACATTGATTTTAAGATGTTCAGAATCAGGGGCTTTCAGATGTGGGTTAGTAAATTTTTGCTTTAATCTGCAAGGTCTGTTTAAAATAATAATAGCTTATATCTGCATGGTATAAGTTTGCAAAGCAGCTTTCGACTGTGTATGTGGCACAGCTTGTCAGCTGTAACTTTTAAGCTAAAGAAACCAAAGCTTTGAAAGAGATAAATGACTTATTTAGGGTCACAGAGCAAACAGAGAGCAGAAATAGGAACGGAAGCCCACTGATGAGACATCTCATCTATTTTGCCATTGAGTATATATTACCTCTCTAAAGTATTGTGTTGAATGAAAACAGATTACTTTTTATGTGATTGTAATCCTAATACAATGGATTTATTTAAGAAAGTTTTTTAAATACTCACCTAAAGTGTTTTCAAAATCATACATAACCCTACCACCCAAGATGATCTCTTTATATCATTTGGAAGTGATTTATTCCAGTATTTTCTATGCCTATAAGACTAACACAAGGTTTTACTATATACAGCATTAAATCATACAGCATTAGGTTTTGTATCTTACTTTTTCACTTATTGAGTTTTTTGTCATTAAACATTATTTATAAAACATGATTTTTAATGCCTGCATAATTTCCCCTGACATAGCTACATAAATTATTTAAAATTTAATCTGTCACCTATTGTAGAACATTTTAGTTGTTTGCCTTTTTTTGTTTATGAACATCCTTCTAAATGGATCTTCAGTGGAATATTTGATTGTTTTTATAAAGTAAAAAAAGCCATCTTTTTTTTTTTTTTGAGACAGAGTTTCAAGCTGTCATCCTAAGTAGAGTGCCATGGTGTCATCATAGCTCAAAGCAACCTCCAACTCTTGGGTTCAAGAGATCCTCTTGCCTCAGTTTTTCTATTTTTTGTAGGGACAGGGTCTAGCTCTTGCCCAGGCTGGTCTTGAACTCCTGAGCTCAAGCAATCCACCCACTTCGGCCTCCCAGAGTGCTAGGATTACAGGCATGTGCCACCTCACCCAGCCAATGGTGGAGATTCTTTAAGGAGAAAGTACTGGGTTGGAAGTTGTTAACTTTTTAGGGTCTTGACATATGTTGTATAATTAATTTCTAGAAAAATCTTATCAATTTATACCAGCCATCTGAATGAGT
Organism: Arctocebus calabarensis; assembly: GCA_963573935.1. Taxonomy (NCBI): domain Eukaryota; kingdom Metazoa; phylum Chordata; class Mammalia; order Primates; family Lorisidae; genus Arctocebus; species Arctocebus calabarensis. Next base: position 21,684 of record CAUYON010136188.1, read on the forward strand.
TCCCTCACATCTTTTCCACCTTTAAGAATTACGACTTGTTTCTTTTCCAAATAATAGCACAAATATATATATTTTTATTTTAATTTCATTTGTATGATCATTGGTTAGTTTGAACACCTGTTAAGAATCTTTGACTAAATTCTATTTTGCATTCATAAATTGTCTTCTGTTCATTCATATTGCCCATATTTTAAGAATAGTATATATATATTTCTTCTTTTAAAAACTTTACATATTATAAATTTCATTTTTTTTTTTTTTTGGCCAAAACAAATAAATAAAAAAAGAAAGAAAAAAACTTTATTTGGGGTTTGTTTTTTTTTTTTGAGACAGAGTCTTGCTCTGTGACCCTGGCTAGTATGCCATGGCCTCAGCCTAGCTCACAGCAACCTCAAACTCCTGGGACAAAGTAATCCTCCTGCCTCAGCCTCATGAGGAGCTGAGACTACAGGAGCCTGCAACCAACACCTGGTTAATTTTTGCTATTTTTAGCAGAGGTCTCACTCTTGCTCAGGCTGGTCTCAAATTCCTGACCTTAAACAATTCTGCAGGCTCGGCCTCCCAGATTGCTAGGATTATAGCAGTGAACCACCTCACTGGGCCAATTTTTTACAAATATTCTATCCTAGTTTTTAATTCTGCCTTTTAATTTCTAAGCACTTTTGTAAAAATTTAAATTTTTGTGTGTAATGAAAACTCTTAACCTCTTCCTTTGTAACCTCTAGTTATTTTATACTTACACTCTCTGTATACCAAAATTCACTGAGTTTTTAATATTTTTTGGAGTTGATTCATTACATTTCATTATATGCTTGTCAAAACTCTATTTTGGTGTAGTTGTGAGGCGTGACTTCAGATCCCCCCTCCTTATCTGTTTAATAATCCTTTCTGTGCATTTTCGACAGATAATGAATTCTGGAGCTCTCCTTTTCATCTCTCATTTCTCTTCCATTGACCTCTCTATTTTTCCACCACTAACGCAGTTTTCCAGTATTATGGCTTCAGAGTAGGTTTTAATAACTCCTCTTGCTCTTCGTTAACTTCCTTAGTTCCTTTTTCCAGGTTATTTTTCCTGAATAACTATAAAAACATTTCATTGAATCGCTAAATAAATCCCTTTGGAATGTTGATTTATGTTAACTCTATAGCATAATCTGGGAAGAATGAAATTTTTTATGATATCCAGGAATATGTAATATATCTTCACTCACTCAAGTTGTTGTTTTTTTTTTTTATGATTCTCTAATTTTCTTCATATGGTGCCTATTCACTTCTTAATAAGGATATTCTTGAGTAACTTAAGTGTTTAATTATTTCTGTTTCCAAAATCATTGCAAAGTGGCATTTTTAAAAGGAGGGTCTTGATTAGCTAAATTGGGGTTAGACTATGAGAAAACCCAACAAAACCTGACAAGCCAGAAGTCATTAGTAATCAAATAATTTCCAACTGAAAACTAAGTGGATTAAATTAACCCCTTGTAAGGTATTATTTCTCAGAGAAGAAATGTACAACTGCTGTTCTTATGTTAGGACTGATTCAGCAAATATCCCAAGTAATACACCACCCTTAGTCATTGAGCAAACAAGAAATAAGTGAACTCTATGGCCATAACAAATTAATTTTTTTTATTTTTTTATTTTTATTAAATTATAATTGTGTACATTGGTGCAATCATGGAGCACAATGTGCTGACTTCATATACAATCTGAAATATTTTCATTGAACTAGTTAACATAGCCTGCATGGCCTTCTAATCACTATATGAAGACATTTATATTCTGCATTTAGTAATTTTCACTTGTATCCTTGTAAGACGCACCGTAGGTGTGATCCCACCAGTCACCCTCCCTCCACCCATCCTCCCCCCTCGCCTGCCCTCCCTTGCCCCTTTCCCCATTTCTTGTGCTATCACTGGGTTTTAGCCTTCATATGAAAGCTATAGATTAGCTTCATAGTAGGGCTGAGTACATTGGATACTTTTTCTTCCATCTTGAGATAATTTGCTAAGAAGAAAATAAATTAATTTTTAAATAAATTTGTCATTATTAAGCAGCAATGTTCTAGACACTCTATTCCCTACTTCTAAAGTCACACTTCTAAATCAGTCCCAGGCCTTAATCCAGTAAAACTTTTCTTTTGATTTCCCAAAACATATTTTTCCACTGCAAAAGTTAACACTTTACAATGTAAAAACATATGTTAGGTTTACGATATTAACTTTTGCAGTATCCTAGTGTCCTAGTACTTAATTAAAGGGTCTTAGTACATAAATTTACACATATATGCAGACTGTAAGTATATATAAATTAATATGCTTATAGAGAGAGGATGCATGATAGAATTTTAGAGCATAAACAGACCTTATAAATCAACTAGCACATGCTATCTAGTCTTACCAGGATTTACGAATCTCTTAAAACTGTTAGTGAGATGGCATTTGTGTGCATGTATCTCATGTGTGTGCATTTTTCTAAAGGGAAAGTTTGTAGCTGAATTTCATGTGGTTGCCTAATACAATCATGTGGATTGTCTAAGACCCTAAAAAGAATTGAGAACTCTCACTCATCACATGAGAAGACGAAGGTCCAAGTTGCTAAGGAGACATACTCCTGGGCACACAGCTCTTCAGGGGCAGAGCCAGGGCATGAAGATGGGTCTCCTGACCTCAGGCTTTTTTCAAACTATCCTCTGCGTACTACATGTGAAGATTCTATCAGTCCCTACAGACCCAGTGTGCCTGCATCACATGAACTGGGGATGGTGACGTTGTGTGGAATTCAGAACCAAGATCCCAAATTGAGTTTTAGCTGCATGCCCCATTCTGATCTCAGCTTCTTCTTCTTCATGAAATTGAGTTACAGAAATAATACCTATTTAACAGTGTTTTAAAGAGCACACAATGAGATAATGTACGTAGGTTTGTACGTAACTGGCACTTTATACACTGTAAAGTACTGTGGAGGGTTCTTTATTTTCACCTTGACTCTGGGGGATTTGGAGGTCAGGGAAGCATCAGTAGCCTTCAGTGCCACCCTGCATACACCCAATGTTTCATCCTCCACCACAACCAGCTTCCCTGCACTAATTAGCCCTCTCCACTTGTTCTGATAGTAAACATGGTCATTAACTTACACATCTCCCAAACACCTGCTGACAAAAATTCTCTTTATGGTGCTATGCCTAAGAAAAAAGAACATGTAACTTGTAGAACTTCATAATCGAGGTTCTGTTTTTGTTTTGTTCCATAAAATCTTCTTTTCTCAAGAACAGTTATTTATAACAGGATTATAATAAACTGTGATTTTAAAAAATTCTTTTAAATCTTCTATCTAGTGGCATTGTATTTTAAATTGGTCCAAAAAACATATGCAGAGTTCACCAATTCCTATTATTAAGCATCTTGGAAGAGCCACAAATCTGGGTATTTGAGAGGGTAACATTTCTAACGAGGAATGCTTATACAATTTCTCAGCAATAATATATAATCATTTAACAGTGTTTGCTGTAGAGTAAAATTAGGTAAGAGACATTTTTGTCATTTAGGTAATAATACCTTACATGGGAAAAGGGCTACTCAGTTTCCAAAGCACTTTGAAAACATGGTATTTAATGTGTAAATATACATTTTATTTAATCCTCTCAACAGTTCTGTTAAGAAGGAATGATTATCCTCACTTTTCAACTGGAGGAGTGGAGGTTAACTGGCTGTAGGTCCATGTTTAGCCGAGAGCCTGCACGGGACTTGACCCTGGTGCCTCAACCATCCATCTCTCACGGGCTGCCGGGCAGTCTCACCCAGAAGCTCATGCCGCTGTGGGGAGCGCAGAGAACCCTGCTCCCCGGGCAAACAGCTATACTCAGAATTTTTTAAAGGATTTAAAGATTATCTGTTACCTTTGTAATTTTATTTTTCTAATATTTGGAGTAGAGGAAAATACAGAGGGGTATTCAGAGAATGATTGAGCAAGAGGAAAAACAGTAAGCCTAAGGGAAGGCAGTGAAGGAGGTCAGGCATAGTGCAGGCAAACAGGAGCTGCTCCCGGGAAAAGAGTGAACTACTCTGGATGGGAGGACAGGGGTCCAAGTGGTGAGAAGAAGGAACACGGTGGCGGACACTCGGCCAGATGCAGCCAGACACTCTGGGAGAGATGCACCTCAGGAAGAGACGCACCTGTTTGTGATCTTCCAGTAGGCGGTTCTAGCAAACTTAAGAACCTGCCAGCTCCAGCCCAAATGTCCTCATGTATAGGATATCTTCAAGCCACCCAAACTGCACTCTACCTACCCCATCCAGAAAGCAACTAGATCCCTGCGGAGCTGGAGAGTAAAACTCTCCCCTCACTGCAGTCTGGTTTTTGGAGGTAGGCGAATGCTAATATGAGCTCTGGGGTTAAAACTCTAGAGTGAAAGCAACCACTGGCATTCAGAAATAGCCAGACTACAACTTCCTCGGTCATACACTTGGAGGGTCTGTCTGTCCTTCCGGCCCCTTTTCTGCCCAGGACTCTTGTGCTTCAGGGAAGTTCAGTCCCCTGTGGCAACCTGCCATTATTGGGGGAATTAACTCTTCATAAGACTGCACTCTTATTTCTCACATATTCTCTTCATTTAACAACTTTCCCCCCTTGATTATTCGGTCTGCTCCTGACACCAGCACCGTTGCTGCCTGGAGTTTCCAAAGACGGAGATATGGACAAATGCAGGTGCCCACATGAGTACATTTCCCTCGGATACTGACCCAAGTCTGAAATCCATTCTCGGTTTTGATGACTTCACTAGGACATATGTTATGACTTTCCTTTTGGTGGAAAAAAGTCCACTGTTTCTGAGCCCATGTTTTGTGCTACTTTCTCCCCTCCTCTTTTGTCTCCTGATTTCATCTCTCCCAGCAGGTGATGCAGCTGACTCCTGCCCAGCGCTGAGTTTCCTTGTCTTGGGAATAGGGTTGCAAGAGTTAGCAAACAAACAAGAAAAGGACACCCAGTTAAATCTGAATTTCACATGAACAACAAGCAATTCTTAGTATGCGTATCTGTCAGTGTAAGTTGTTTATCTGAAATTCAAGTTTAACCGAGTGTCCTATATTATATCTAGCAGCCCTCTTTGGGAGCCGTGTCTGACAATCCAAAGTCCTCCCAAGATGAGGTCTTGAGATGGTCACAGCCCTGTGCTAAAGGTGAAACTGGCTTCTCCCACAGTGGCTCCTAGCTACCCTAGAAGCCTGATTATTTTTAAGAACTGACAGGTTTCATCTTGATCAGTCAGTCCAACCCAGGCATCTGAAGCCCAACATGCCCCACCCCAGATCCCTGAAAAAGATCCCTACCTGGATACAGCTCATTTTTTTTAAGCATCAGAATGTCATTTTATGTTTATCTCTGCCAGGATTTCCTCTAACTTTGCAAATAAGGGCCAGAAACATTGCAGATAACTAAAACAATTCGCCAGCCTTGTCTCTTCTCAACCGGATTACTGGTTACAAAATAAATGAAATCAGTGTTGTTTACAGCTCATCATCCAAAATTATTATTCATTTTGGGCAAATGCCTGTTTGTAAAACTAGTCTGCCATATTTTGAGTCATTATCTTTCATTCTTTTCAAAAAGTAAGGCTGACTTTTTGAGTTTTCAGATGAAAACAAATTGGAGGCCTTTCAGATTCTTTTTGTCTTTTCTCGTGTGTATAGACTTCCGGTGATGGAAGCCTCCTTCATTGCCAAGGTCCAAGTGGCAAGCGATGAGGTGCAGCGCTCTTTCTTTTTTTCTCTTTTCAAAGTCTCTCTCTGATGTGTAAAACTTTTTTTAAAAAAAATAGAAACATTATAATTTTCAGTGAGTTACATATTTCCCTCTCTTTTTTTTTTTTTATCTTTAAGTATTCTCATCATCAAATCAATTGCTAAGAACACAGGTACTTGAGATAGCCCTGTAGACAGCAGTTTATGTCCTGGACAGACAAAATTTTGATCAAATGTTGCCTTTGCTGAGACCTCATAAGCAGGCTTCTGTGCAACCCTCTCTGCCTCCTTAAGGAAGAAAAGACAGCAGTTTATGTCCTGGAAAGACAAAATGTTGAACAAATGTTGCCTTTGCTGAGACCTCATAAGCAGGCTTCTGTGCAACCCTCTCTGCCTCCTTAAGGGAGAAAAGACAGGTCGCCACTAAACTACTGAGACATAGAAATGACCTTCTTCCTGTTATAACTACTCCTAAATCCTGGACTCATCAACATTCGCCAGGGAACATTTAAGCATATACTATTTGGGTGGTGCATGTAACTTCTTTTTTTTAAAGTATGGGCTGTTAAGGTCTGGGGGAAAAAATCTGCTTTTCATTGAAATAAGAATAATGTTGGGGGGCAGTACCTGTGGCTCAGCGAGCAGGGTACTGGCCCCATATACCAAGGGTGGCAGGTTCAAACCCGGCCCTGGCCAAACTGCAAAAAAAAAACAAAACAAATAAAAATTAAAAAAAAAAAAGAATAATGTTGGATACGGATTTAGTAATATACAATAGAACCTCCACAGTTGACTACCTCCTTAAGTTGACGTAATAGACCAGACATGCACTACATGTACCTTATCGGTACAGTAACCCTAGTTCCTTATGTTGACCAGCTCCGTATGTTCACCAGCTTGTTACAGTCCCTTGGGTGGTCAACTTACAGAGGGTCTACTATACTTAAATACTCTTCAGCGTTATGGAGGAATAAATACAATCTTTTGCACTATAGTTTCGTTTTATTCATAGATTTATGCTTTTTTTCCTGATACCATAAGTATTTGGTCTCATAGGTCTCACTTTTCTTACTTCTCCTGAAACTTAAGAGGGTAAATCTTAAAGTACATTTGCTTCTGTTTAAATATGAGTCACAAGGTTTGTCAGGAGCCCTTCCCCTGAAAATGGAACTGTAACGTACCACAATTGAAATCAGCTCTAGCTGTGCTTTTGTCCTCCTACTTAGTGTAGGAGGGACCTGGTTAAATTAAAAAATCCAGTCTTGAGTTTCTACAGAGCTAAAGATGCGGTTCACTTTAACCTGGAAGAAAAGAATCAAGCTCTTTCCTATCCTTCTTCCCTTCCCTTGCCCCAGCCTCATGCTGTTGATAATTCATAAGCTACATTTTCAGTTTTCCTTACATGAACCTGATAATGTATTGTCTCGTGAGGACAGAAAGAGAATTCAGTTAACTGCCTCCCTTGGATTTTTGAGTCTCCTTCTCACTGCCCAAGATTTAATATTAATTGCCTGTCTTTCCTTAAAACCCCCACACATAGTACATATTTTATCTATGAATGAACATTTGGTTATTGTCTGAGTTCAGTTGCTTCAACCTTGAAAGTAGAATAACTACCTTTATCATTAGCCAATTGGTAGCATTAAGTTGATATATAACATTGTGATATTTTTCCTTGCAAGAACCACTTGAAGGACTGTTGATTCCAGGCAAATAGAAACAGTTATAACTCACGGAAGTGGTTTGCTTTAGAAGTTGGTCATTTAATTATGTGAGTACTTTGAGCACAAAAATGGCACTACTCATCCACAAACAATAGAGGTCATGCTTTTAAATGTTCTTACCCAATCTTTGAACATAGGGGCCAGAGGTTACAGTAAGCTATTTAGAGTAGGAATGTTCTTATTAACCATAGAACAGAAAACTTGGAAAAGAAACTCAAAACCTTACCCATAAGTTTAGGCTGCTTTAACTGCTTCCAGTGATTACTTATAGACCAAGGGATTCAGGTGTTTTTAATCTTCCCAGTTCAGATGAAGAGATAAATGAGTTAGATAAGATATTTGAATCTACAAAATTAAATGAGTAAAGACCACAAAAGGGCCTGGTAGAAGATCAGGATTAGAAAGGACATGTTGATATATCCTTGTTAAATTCAACACTTTTTCCTATTATGAAATATAATGCCAGAAATAGTTTTGGTATTTTGTTTGACTTGGAGGTGAGGCTAGGCCTAGATTTAGAAACCAGTGAAATGTAGGTCTCTGAGGGCTTCTACCACCTGCACTAGGAAAAAGCAGTGTTTTTTGTGGGATTGGCCCAGACTTGTTTCACTTCATAGACTATGAATGAGTGATATATATAATACATGCATGAAAGAAACTCCCTGGTAAAGAACTTCGGGAAGGCAAATCATGACCAGTGAGCTGTGGGCTTACCCATAAAAACAAGAAAGGTGACAGCCATGGCCTTTGTATCAACTTTATCTTTCCATTGCATCTTGCAAAACAGTTATAATAGAAGCACTTATTGAAGGTGGCTAGCAGGGTGTCTAACATTATTATTGTACCCATCCTTGGAGAGAACTGCCCAACGATTTTGGACATTTTAGCTCTGTCTAAAATTATGGATGGAATGTCAGAAGTCAGAGACACTTTAAAGGTCTTTGGATTGGGTTGAATTCAACCATTTAAAGTTGTTGATACGCAACTGCTTTTGATCTACAAAAATGGCAGTTTCATATGGTTCAAACTAATAACAGACATGCCACTCATTTGAAATATTTGGCAACAGTGCTCAGGAAGAGTAAGTGATGTTTTTTCTTATTTGATTTTCAAAAACATTTAAACAAAACAAATGTTGAGGGACAACTACAATGAACTCTTTTTGACATACCACCCAAATTCAATTATCTTGATATTATTACCACATGTCTTTGATCAATTTCCCTCCCCCTTTTTAAAAGCAAGTCGGGTCATATCTATCTCTATCTCTCTCTCTCTCTATTTTTACATTTGTATGTATTCATATGTATCTAAAATGTGTATATTTTCTTAGTTAATCACAATGTCATTATGAGACTTAACAAACTTTATAGTAATTGCTTCATGTGTATTTACATTACATCAAAAATTGTTTTTAAAGTTGGTTGGGATTCAAACAAAGTCTAGTTATTACATTTGAGTGCTACATCTTCAAGTCATTTTTGTTTTTCTTTTTCGGAGGGAGAAATGTTTATTTTATACATACCTATACTTTCGATAAATGTGAATGGCTTGAAGCAGCAACAAAAAGTCTTCCAACTAAAACAGCTCCTGGACCAGATGAATTTACACCTGAATTTTACCAATCCTACAAAGAGGAACTTGTACCTATCCTGCAAAAATTATTCCATAACATCAAGAAAAAAGGAATCCGCCTCAACTCATTCCACAAAGCCAATATCACCTTGATACCATGAACACAACTAAAAAAGAATGAATATAGATGAATATAGATGCAAAAATTCTCCATAAAATCTTAGCAAACCAAATTCATTTCTACATTAAAAAAAAAATTCACTATGACCAAGTGGGCTTCATCCAGAACTACAAGGATCGTTGTTCAAAATACACAAATCTATAAATGTAATTCACTGCACATAAGCAGAGGCAAAAACAAAGGCCATATGATCCTTTCATTCAATGCAGAAAAAGCATTTCACTAAATTCAGCACACTTTCATGATAAGAACACTTGACAAAGTCAATATAGATGGACATTCCTCAAAATAATAAAGGCTATCTGTGACAAACCTACAGCCAACATCATACTGAATGGGGAAAAATTGAAAGCATTCCTGCTTAGAACTGGAACCAGACAAGGTTGCCCACTTTTATTGAACATAGTGCTACAAGTTCTCACTAGAGCAATCAGACAAAATCAATGAGGTCCAAATGGGAAAAACAGAGATCAAACTATCACTCTTCACTAACAGTGTGATCTTATATCTTATATCTGCAAAACCCCAAAGATTCAACTAAGAGACTCCTGAAATTGACAAATAAATTTAGCAAAGTCTCAAGTTACAAAAATCAATGTACATAAATCAGTAGTTTTCATATATACCAATACAGTCAAGTTGAGAATTAAATCAAAGATGCAATACCTTTTACAGTGGCAATAAACAAAATAAAATACCTAGGAATATACTTAACAAAACAGATGAAAGACCTCTATACAGAAAAATTATAAAATATTGAGGAAAGAAATTGAAAGGATGGAAACAGATGGAAAAATATACCATGCTCCTGGATTAGCAGAATCACCTTTGTTAAAATGGCTATACTAACTAATATACAGATTTACTGCAATCCCCATTAAGATACCAATGCCTCTTTTTATGTAGCCTATATAGAACCAGAAAAGACCCCAAATTGCCATTGCAACCTTATATAGTAAGAATAAAGCAGGAGCCATCACTTTACCAGAGTTCAAACTCCACTAAAAGGCTATAATAACCAAAACAGCATGGCACTGACACAAAAACAGAAACATAGAACTATAGAACAGACATGAAATCATCCTCATATTCCCATCTGATTCTTGACAAAACAGATAAAACCTGGCAAAAGAACCTCTATTTAATAAATGATGCTGGAAAAATAGGATAGCTACATGCAAAAAACTGGAACAGGATCTGCACCTCTCACCACTCACAAAAATTAACTGTGGATAAAAGACTTAAATCTAAGGCAGGAAACTATAAGAATTGCAGAAGAAAATATGAGGAAAACTCTTATAGATATTGGCCTACGCAAAGAATTCATGAAAAAGACCCCAAAAGCAATCACAGCAGCAATAGAAATAAATAAATGGAATCTGATCAAATTAAAAATCTTCTGCACAGCCAAGGATACAATCAAAAGAGCAAATAGACAACCCACAGAATTGGAGAAAATATTCACATGCTATACATCTGATAAAGGGCTGATAATCAGAATCTACAGAGAACTCAATCAAATTAACAAGATCAAAAGAAACATTAAAAAGTGGGCAGAAGACGTAAATAGAAGCTTTTCTAACAAAGACAGACTAATGGCCAAGACACATGAAAAATGCCCAAGGTCTCTAATCATCAGGGAAATGCAAATCAAAACTACATTGAGCTCTCTTTTCTCTGCCTTCCCCCCGCGTGTCTCGTGTCTCTCTCTCCCTCCCTTCTCTCCCTTCTCTCTTTCTCCTCTCTTCCCCCATTTCTGTCTCTCTCTCTCCTCCTTAATGCTGCTCTGCAGCTTCCCCACTAATAAAGACCTTTCATACAAAAAAAAAAAAAACTACATTGAGTTATCACTTAACCCGGTGAGAATGGCTCACATGGCAAGTCCTAAAGAGAATGGCTCACCTCGTAAAGTCCCAAAGCAACAGATGCTGGTAAGGATGTAGAGAGAAAGGAACAGTTATACACTGTTGATGGGACTGCAAAGTAGTACCGCCTCTGTGTAAAGGTGTATTGGCAGTGTTTTTCAATCTTTTTTATCTCACAGCACACTTGAACCTATAGTAAAACTTCTGAGGCACACTAAAATTATGTTGATCAAAAAAAAAAAAGAGTGACAGAAAGGATATACTTATTGTGCTTTGAACTTCTTTTGAAAATAATTTAATTAATGGTCTTTAAAAATTTTCAAGCACACCTAAGATCCTCTCATGGCACACTAGTGTGCTGCAGCACACCGATGAAAATCACTGCTGTATGGAGATCCGTTGCTGAAGTATTTTTAAAGCCAGTTGAACCAACCATCGTGGCAGTTTAGCCCTATATACAGAGTATGTTTCTGAAAAGTGAACCCCCCCTTAAAATCTGGTCTCTGCCTTTCTGTGTGCTTGCAGGGCCCTGGCTACTCAGCATCCTTGCTGTGATAGCAGGATATCCTTTGCCACCAAGGACATAGTATTTGGGTTAAGTCTCTTAATCCAAGCAGTGCACACTCCCTCCTTTTTATTACACACCCTTGACTTACTGAAGAAACTGGGCCAGTTGTCCAGCATCACATAAGACATGACATTGTTAGCTTCTAAGTGATCCTGACTGAGGTGTGAACCCGCTGGCGTGTTCCTTGTTCACATGGCCAGAACCACCCCTTACCTGGTCTCTCATTAGTTGTCAGCATAGGTATGTGTATGTATCTATCACATTTTTATTACTTAAAAATAATGCTAAGTGAGGTTAAGATAAACTAAAACTGTGAAGTTTCATTTGGCATATGTTATTATTTTCTTGAATTATAAGAACAAATTGAAGACTTCAGCGGTCTGAAGGACCATTTCACATGGCCAGGCACATTGACATATCAGTTATGGGCATCACACAATCCTATGAATTATCAGCCACCCATTTACACATGAGGGAATTGAGTTTAAGGTAAATTAAATCACCTACCTACAGCTCTCTTGGTCCAAGTTCAGTGCTCAGGTACAAAATAAGATCTGGACAACGTAAGCATTAGATCTTTGGTGTAGTTACCATTTATTCATTTATTTATTCTTGCTGCATCCTAGGCACTATGCTTACTTTAATGAATGTCTTCTCTCTTCTGATTTGTGATCATTTTAAAGCATATAGATGGTAATTTGCTGGTGTAAAGGGTTAGAACCAGCCTCTGCGTTCTGGCTTATTATGTAATACTAGGTGTTTTCTGTAGATTCTGTAAGGGGAGCTAAACCAAGATTCAATTTATTCCTTTAGAGCAGTGATTTTCAACCGGGGTGTCACAGCACACTGGTGTGCCATGAGAAGATCTTAGGTGTGCTGCTAAAGTTTTTAAAGATCATTGAAAATTATTTTCAAAAGAAATTCAAAGCATAGTAAGCGTATTCCTTTTTTCACGCTTTTTTGGATCAACGTAATTAAGTGTGTTACACAGGAATTTCACTATAGGTCAAGTGTGCTGTGAAATAAAAAAAGGTTGAAAAACACTGTGATAGAGGGTGGAGCCACAAGGTTCTTGCCCATAGAAAACTCTGATAGGGACTCTGGCCCGGAGGAGTTCTAAATGCTGCTATAAAGAGAGCAGTGTATCTTGAAATCCATGTAGGATATTTGTACCAACTGGGCCGCATTTCAGAATCTACCGCTGTCATTACAAAATAGCTGTTTTCTCTTTAATCTTTGTGCCACATTGCAGCAATTTTCATCAAAAATATATTAAGCCCCTGCTGTAAATTGGCCCCACACACCCTTGTCAGACATGTGAAGTGTAAAATATCTTCTTTAGTAGATATCAGCAGTTCCTAAAGCCATATAATAGTCCTCATGCCTACAAGCCAAGGATTATTATGCGTAGCAAGTCTAATTCAGTGTCAGAGATGGATCTTATCCTTTGTTTATAAAACAATTACAGAAAAGGCATTCTAGAAGAAAAAAATAGAGCCCCCTATTTCCATGTCTGATCAAATCTCAGCTCAAATTGTCTACCCAAGAGAAATTAGCTTTCCAATCTCAAAGAAGAGGTTCCCTTGTGTCCCCTAAAATCACCCAACCCGATGCCCACAGTTACACCCTTGTGCTGAAGAAGATACAGTGGGGCAAGTGGGTGGGTGCTTGAACTGGGAGAAAGAGCGAACGTGTATAATTGTGTGTGCATTTGTGCATACATGCAAGTGAGGGAACATAGCTGGGGACCACCCTCTCCTAGAATAATTTGGGGTCCTTTAGAAGTGTTCTTCATCTCTACAGCAATACAGTACTGCAGTAAGTGGGGTCAGCTGGAAACCTCATTCAAGGGAGTCAGCTAAAAAGACCGAAGCTCTTTCCCTGCTCACAGCTTTCAAGACACTACATCTCTGTGGTGCAAAGATTTCTCAGCCAAGAATGTCTGTGTTGTGGAGAAAAGAATGGAGTCCATTCCTTACCAGAAACTGCGACTTTTAAAAAAATGTCTTCCACTTTCTCAGTATTTTGTAAAAGAACACAAGAACCGTGGTGCCTGAAACATTCCCCAGAAGCTCCTATAACAAGATACATTTGACAGTTGAACAGGAAATTGCCTCCGAGTTTTTAACCATTCTAATTTCACCCTTAACACTCACCAGAATGCATTCAAAAACATTTCATGTGTAATATGCGTGACCCATAAAGCATGACCCATTCAACTGAATTCAAATGTAGTTGACATGCTTAGACATTTGTTTTTTAAAAAAACAGCAGCCAGAAGTCTACATTTTAAGGGACTTCCAAATTTACTTTCTTGTTTTCCTCTTCAGTAAAATGTCTGTGAAATTCAACATTCTGCTAGGTTATTGTTGGGTTAGTCTGTTTCTTTATTATAATTAGTAATGAAATTTCAAGCTAGCTTCTCGGGCTTTCCAGAATTTCAGGACGGATTATTGACATCCTGACAGGCAGGATGCAAATCTTCCATCACACCACCAGTGCCTTCTCACCTAGCTGTGCGGCTGCCTCTCTGAGCCCTGGGGAAGAAGGAAAATCACTTCAGCCTCAGTCACTTTCTAGGCAGAGATAACTATATTGGTAAGGCAGAATGATTTTGTTTTCCTCGAAAAACTTCAGCTATTTGGGAGTTTCTAAGTGTCATTGCCACCAATTCTTACCTCCTTTCAGAAAAGAAGCCTTCGGGGCAGGCAACCGCTTGGCACCTGACCCCAGTCTATTAAGCAGTGTGAAGACAAATAATCTTGGCCAGCTTCACACAGAGCAAGGACTGTTGACAGTGCCATCATCAAGAATCGAATACAGATGTGTTTTTCCAGGATGGAACACAGCTTCACCGCCCTCCTCCCCAGCTGTATTTTAGCCACGAAACTGGGAGCAGAGAAGTTGGCATCACCCCAGTAGAATAACATTTTGAAAAGTGGCTAACTAGAAGCGTAAATTTGAAGGCCGTCTCTGTAAGTCATTCACATTGTAGAGCCAAGGAACAGGTGAGATGGAGATGGAGGTGGTTGGAAGTCACAGTGCTTAAGCAGGGCCTTGTGAGTAGACACATAGGTGGGGCCAGGCCCAGGATGAGCCGGGAAGGCACCTGGGTGTCCAGAGCACACAGAGACTGGGAGTGAGGATGATTCTGCCATATGCTGGGCACCCATTCTTGGTGTGATTTTGCTGCCCTAACCAGCTCGCTAGGCATCTGGCCTCCCCTGCTCACCATTCTACACATGTTCTTCCTGGTGCTATACACCAAGGCAGAGAGAAGGGACCTTCCCAGACACGGCCTCATTCTTTGGCTAAGAGTGTGTGATGACTTCCTCTATTGTCTTGCATGCTAAGGGAATATGGTGTTATCTTATTGGAGTAACTAAAATACTGAACACAAATATTACAATTTTTCAAATAAAATACATCATATTAAAATGAAATGAGTATGATGTAATCTTTTTTTAATAATGATTTATAACTTACTTAAGGTTCAAACAGAGCCAGTAGGTCATGGGCATGAATATGGATTTTCTGCCCTTGGGTACATAAGTACTTCCTGACAGTGAGTTCTGTCTAGCGTTAGAAAGTAAGCTATGAAGAGGTGCAGCTATTTTTTTTTTTTCTTTTTCCTTCTAACTAAAAAAAGTAACATATTCTCCTAGGGTTGTGCCTCTCTGTGGGTGGAATATTCAAACATCCACCTGTACATGTTTGCTAATCTAACACAAACAAATTATAGAAGAATGTTTGTAATACTCTCTGAGTAACTAAAAGATCTGCATTTTTAGACTCAGTGTATAAGTGGGGTGCTTTGGTAGACAGCAGTAGAAATCAACTCAGGTGAACGTAAAAAAATATTACAAAGCTATTAGGTAGCCCTTAGATTCCAGAACACTGGAGAACCATGCTTAGGAAAACATACAAATAAAGGCAATTCTTAGGCCCTTTTGGTTTTTTTGAAATAGTCTCATTATGTCACCCTTGGTAGGGTGCTGTGGCATCACAGCTCACAGCAACCTCAAACTCTTGGTCTTAAGCGTAGCTCAAGTAGCTGGGACAATAGGCGCCTGGCTATTTTTTGTTGCAAGTGTTATTGTTTAGCTGGCTCAGGCTGGGTTCAAGCCCATCAACCTCAGTGCATGTGACCAGCTCTGTAACCACTGTGCTACAAGTACCAAGCCATTTTTATTTATTTGTTTGTTTATTTATTTATTTGAGACAGAGCCTCAAGCTGTTGCCCTGGGTAGAGTGCCATGGCATCTCAGCTCACAGCAACCTCAAACTCTTGTGCTTCAGCGATTCTCTTGCCTCTGCCTCCCAAGTACCTGGGACTACAGGCACTTGCCACAACGCCTGGCCATTTTTTTTGTTGTTGCAATTGTCATTGTTGTTTTAGCTAGCCTGAGCTAGGTTCGAACCTGTCAACCTCATTGTATGTGGCTGCTGCCATACCCACTGAGCTACGGGCACCACCCCTTCGGCACTTTTTGCAGGCAGGAGTATTTAGGCTTTCAAGCTGCCCCCATTGAAGAGTCAATTCCAGCCACTTTTCATCCTTGCATCCATTTGCTTGAGACTCAAAGACCTGACCAAGAATGTCCACTTGGCCAGTGAGTGGCGTGCGCACACGTTGGTGAGAGGAGAGCAGGGCACCTGGCCTGGAGATAGCCGCCCAAGAAGAAATTGGAGTGTTGATAAAGGAGGGATGGGCAAACGAGCATCAATACACGTTCCCTGCAGGGAGGTCCCACACTGTGTCTTCATGTTCAGGTCTCTGATGTAAGCATTCTTTCCATGAACTGTCACTGTGTATTGAAGCTAGGTGGGTTGGAGAAAGGGGTGACTCAAGAGCTAGGGTAACAGGTAGGTCTTATGTGAATAAACGTGGATCTTGTCTCTGAGTAAGTAAGAATGGATCTACCGGCTCGTCGCCTGTGGCTCAACGGGCTAAGGCGCCAGCCACGTACACCTGAGCTGGTGGGTTCGAATCCAGCCCGGGCCCGCCAAACAACAATGACAGCT
>CAUYON010136193.1:0-27317 GCA_963573935.1 Arctocebus calabarensis
TTAAGACTAAATGTGGAACCCCCGTCTCCTATGCCTAGGTCAATTTCTTGTGAATTTCCTAGGCCTCAATCCCATGAAAGGACTGTATCCATTCATTGATACATTCATTCACCTTGCCCCTGGTGGAAGGGACTGTATTCATTAGTTTCCTGGCCAAGGAACCCATACACCTATATATACCCTGAGACTAAAGGCCTAAAGGAGGAGATGGGAAAAGACTAGGAGAGAAACGGAGAGAGCTTCTCTCTCCCCACTGTTATTCTCGCCCTCTTCCAGGAGCTTTAGTGTTTTCTGTATTCTTTTCTGTAAATAAATTCTGTCTTACCACTAGGGGGTGGGAGGGAATAATGTAATGAAGAATAATAAAATACATGTAAACTTCAAAAAAAAAGCAATTGTATGTATGAGAAAATTAGAAAGTAACTGCAGAGTGTAAGAATGCAGTGAGCTATGATTGTGCCATTGCATTCCTTTTTTTTTTTTTTTTTTTGAGACAGAGTCTTACTCTGTCACCCTCTGTACAGTGCTGTGGCTTCATAGCTCACAGCAATCTCAAACTCCTGGGCTCAAGTGATTCTCTTGCCTCAGCCTCCCAAGCAGCTGAGACTACAGGTGCCCACCACAACACCTGGCTATTTTTAGAGATGAGCTCTTGCCCTGACTAAGGCTGGTCTAGAACTTGTGAGCTTAGGCAATCCACCCACCTTGTCTCCCAAGTCTGGGATTACAGGCGCGAGCCACCATGCTCAGCTATGTCATTGCATTCTAACGTAGGTGATAGAGTAAGACTCTGTCTCTTGAATTTAAAAAAAAAAAAAAAAATCAACCAAAACACAAAAGAAGATTGCTATGCAGGAAATGACAGGCCAAAGTGATATAAGGCATATAGAAAACAAGTTACCAAAATGACTTAAGTCCCTCCTTATCAATAATTACATGGAAATGGATTAAACCCTCTATTCAAGACAAGAAGAGTGTGAGAATGGATGAAAAATATATATGTTGCCTATAGGAGACTTACTTCATATACAAAGACAAAAATGCATAGACAGTGGCAGGATGGAAAAATGTATCTCCTGCAAATACTAACCAAACCAGCAGGAGGCTATACTAATATTGGGCAAAATAGACTTTACTTCAAAAAGGTTAAGATACAAAGAAGGTCATTACATATTAATAAAAAGGTCAATAGAAGAAAATGATATATCCTTCAAAAATAATTATGTACCCAGCACAGATCATCAAAATATATGAAGCATAAATTGACAAATTTGAGGGGAGAAAGAGATTGTTCCACCATAATAGGTGATGACTTATTATGTACCCAGTACAGATCATCAAAATATATGAAGCATAAATTGACAAATTTGAGGGGAGAAAGAGATTGTTCCACAATAATAGGTGATGACTTTAATGCCCAACTCTCATTAAGGGACAGAATGAGACAGAAAATAAGTGTGGAAATGCAATATTTAATTTAATTTAATACAATAAACCAAGTAGATCTAGCATACATACACAAAACAGTACTCAATGACAACAGAAGAATGTGCACTTAAGAAGAATGTGTATGCTCTTGTTGGGTAGTGTTCTCTATATGAATGTGAAATCTACTTGGTTTATTGGAATATTTTTCAAAATAGACCAATGCTAAGCCACAAATTAAGTCTCACTTGATTTTAAAAAGATGGGTATCATAGAAAGTATCTCTCCTAACTACAATGTGATGAAGTTAGAAATCAATAACAGAAGTACAACTGGAAAATTCACAAATTTTTAGAAATTAAACAACACACTCTCACATAGACAATGGATCAAAGAAGAAATCATAAGAGAAATTAGAAAATAGAGAAAGATGAATGAAAACAGAAACATAATACCAAAACTTACAAGACACAGCAAAAAAGACCTCAAATCAACAGCAAATTGTACAACACAAAGAATTAAAACAAACAAACAAACAATGGGTGGCACCTGTGGCTCAGTGAGTAGGGTGCCGGCCCCATATACCAAGAGGGGCAGGTTCAAATCCAGCCCCAGACAAACTGCAACAAAAAGTAGCTGGGCGTTGTGGCAGACAACTGTAGTCCCAGCTACTCGGGAGGCTGAGGCAGAAGAATTGCCTAAGCCCAGGAGTTGGAGGTTGCTGTGAGCTGCGTTGATGCCACGGCACTCTACCAAGGGCGATAAAGTGAGACTCTGTCTCTACAAAAAAAACAAAAAACTAAACCCAAAGCTAGCAGAAAGAAGGAAAAATAAAGATTAGAGCAGATATAAACAAACTAGAGAACAGAAAAACAACAGAGAAAAATCAATGTTGGTTCTTTAAAAGAGCAACAAATTTTACATTTAGCTAGAAGGACTAAGAAAAAAGAGAAAAGACTCAAATTACTAAAATCAGAACGAAATGGGGGATACTACTACAGATTCTACAGAAATAAAAAGTATCACAAAAAAGTAATATGCACAATTTTACATCAAAAAATAGTACATCATAGTTGAAATGGACAAATTCCTAGAAATAGAAAACCTACAAAGACTAAATCATGAAGAAATAGAAAATGAAAGGAGATGTATAAGTAGATTGAATCAGTAATCAAAAACCTCCAAATAAAGAAAAGGCATGGACCTAGACAGTTTCACTAGTGGATTTTACCAAATATTTAAAGAAGAAGTAAAACCTATCCTTTTCAATTTTTCCAAAGAATTGAAGAGAGAAGACTTCCTAACTCATTGGATGAGGCTACCATTACCTTGAAAAAAAGCCAGATAAAGAAACTATAAGGAAAGAAAACTACAGACCAATATTGCTTATAAATAATGATGCAAAAAATCCTCAACAAAATACTAGTTAACCAAATTCAATAACCTATTTAAAGGATTATACACCATGACCTAAGTGAGATGTATTCTTAGAATGCAATAATGGGTTAATATATAAAAATCAATCAGGCAGTGCCTATGGCTCAAAGGAGTAGGGCACTGACCCCATATACCGGAGGTGGTGGGTTCAAACCCAGCCCTGGCCAAAAAAACAAACAAAAAAAATTAATCAATATAAATACACCACACTAACAGAATGAAAACAACCACCACAAAACATCTTGTTATTGTTTTTTTTTTAAATTTCAGATTGAGGCTTGGCGCCTGTGGCTCAATGGGCTAAGGCGCCAGCCACGTACATCTGAGCTGGCGGGTTCAAATTCAGCCTGGGCCAGCCAAACAACAATGACGGCTGCAACCAAAAAATGGCTGGGCGTTGTGGCTGGCACCTGTAGTCCCAGTTACTTGGGAGGCAGAGGCAAGAGACTCGCTTGAACCCAGGAATTGGAGGTTGCTGTGAGCTGTGATGTCACGGCACTCTATCCAGGGTGATAGCTTGAGGCTCTGTCTCAAAAAAAAAAAAAAAAAGAAAGAAATTTCAGATTGATATGAGGCAATAAAGTGCTTTAATTTAAGGTAAAGGTCAAGTTGTAGTTGACATGCACAAAATGCATTTCACAAACTGCCACACACTTTTCATGACAAAAACACTCAACAAACTAAGAACATAAGGAAACTCAACATAATAAAATCTGTATATGAAAAACCCACTAAATATCATACTCAATGGTAAAAGACTTACTGCTTTCCTCTAAGACTGGGAATAAGAAAAGGATAGCTAATTTTGCCACTCTATTCAACATAGTACTGGAAGTTCTAGGCAGAGCAATTGCAAAAAAAGAAAAGAAACGAAAGAAAGGGAAGGAAGAAAGGAATAAAGGGGACAGAGAGAGGGAGAAAGGAAATGTAGGTCATCCTAATTGCAAAGGAAAAAATAAAATGATCTATCTCTATTCACAGATGCAATGATCTTGTAAACATAAAATTGTAAAGAGTCCATTAAAAGACTGTTAGAATAACAAAGGAAATCAGTAAAGTATCAGAATACAAAGTCAACTTACACTGCTGAAAGAAATTAAATATGACACATAAAATGGAAACATAGCTCATGTTCATGGATTGGAAGACTTAATACTGTGAAGATGTCTGTACTACCCAAAGTACTCTACAGATTTGATGTAATTCCTATCAAAATCGCAATTTTTTTTTTTATAAAAATTGGAAAGATCACCCTGAAAGTTATATGGTGTCTCAATAAGGGACTTCCAATAACCACAACAATCTTGAGAAAGAACAACGTTGATTTCTCAACTTACTACAAAGTTTCTGATTTCAAAACAAAAGATACAGAGACTAACAAAATAAAACAGAAGATAGAGCTCAGAAACAAACCTTCATATATATGGTCAAATAATAAAACAGGTCTTTTCGACAAATGATGCTAGGTGTAGTAGCCCGTATAGCCTATGGCTAGGAGGAGTGAGAGTTATAAGAAATACCTGTATAGCTCAATAATGGAAAACCTTGGTGAAAAGGGCATGGAGAGGGATTTAGCTCTCCTAACAAGCAGGAGAGCTTGCGAGATGAGAGCAGTGGTAAATTGGTAGTCTCTACACCTGTGGTGTTGAGAGGCACGAGATCAGCCTTATATTAGGCTAGAGGAGAAGGCAGTCGGGAGCATGTGCATTCTATCATGGACCTGCTTACTCTGACTCTGTCTCCTCTCCTGCCTGCAGAACGCCAGCACAGCATCTCTCTGATGAAGATTACCAAGCTCTCCTAAGACTAAGATCTATTCTAAGAAGACTGCTTTACTGTCTCAAAGACTAGCTCTCTCTCTCACCCTTCAGCTAAAGTAAAGCCCTCAGGCACCTAAGAGGAATTGTTCCTGAGCAAGGTAGCTTTGCGGGTCCGCATCAGGAACCTAGTTAAGCCAGGCCGAGACCTGGACAGTCCCGGGCCCTGACAAGTGGTGTCAGAAATGGGCTGTGACACTAGGAAAACTAGATATGTGCCCACAAGACAGTGAACCCTTACCTCACACCATATACAAAAAATTAACTCAAAATAGACCAAACATCTAAAATTAACTGAAAACACACCAAACATCTAAAGAAACATCATCTTTCTTTTGTACCAAGAAGTACAAAAAGAAAAAAAAAACTCTCAAAAAATTTAAAAAGTATATGTAAGATGTAAAACTATAAAACGCTCAGAAGAAAACATAGGGTAAAGAACGTCACAAGAAGCTAAATTTGGCAGTGATTTCTTGAATGTGACACTAAAAAAGCATAAGTAGTAAAAGAAAATGGACAAAGTGTACTTCATGAAAATTTTTAAAAATTTTGTATGTCAAAAGACACTATCAATAGGGTAAAAAGGCAACTCACAGAATGGGATGAAATATTTGCTAATCACACACTGGAGATTAATACCTAGAATATATACTAAACTAAAACTCAACAACCAAAAACCCCATCAAAAATAGTCAAATATAATTAATAGATAAACTTATCTCCAAAGAAGATACACAAATGGCCAATCAATATATGAAATGGTGGTCAACATCACTAATCAGAGAAAAAACAAACCACAACTACAATCAGATACTATCTCACTTCCATTGTAACAGTTAACTACTACCTCACACCAGAAAGTTTAAAATGTAAAAAACATATATATATATGTATATATAAAATAACAATATTGGGAGAATGTGGAGAAAATGGAACACTGTGAGAATATAAAATGGGACAGTTGCTGTAGAAAACAGTATGGTAGGTCCTCAAAAAATTAGTAACATTATAAAATATCATATTATCTAACAATGACACTATTAGACCTATACCCAGAAGAACTGGGACAAGCAGGGTGTCAAAGAGATATTTAAATACCAAGTTCACAGCAGCATTATTCATAATAACTAAAAAGTAGAAGAAACTATGTCAATTGATAAATCAATAGATAAGCAAATGTGTAAACACACACATATACAATGCGACATTATTCAGCCTTAAGAAACAAAAGAATTCTGACCTATGCTATAACATGGATGAATCTTTAGAAAATTATAGCAAGTGAAGTCAGTCAGTTACAAAAAGACAAATACTGTACAAGTCAATTTATATGAGGTACTTATGCATAGTCAAAATCACAGAGACAGGAGAATAGTAGTTGCCAAGGGTTAGAATAGGGTAAATGGGGAGTTAGTGTTTAAAGGGTACAGAGTTTCAGCATTGCAAGACAAAAGGAGTTATGGTGATTAATGTGGTGTACATCATGATGAATATATTTAATATTACTGAATTGTACACTTAAAAATGGCTGAGATGCTAAATTTTATGCTATGTGTATTTTACTATCATAAAAAAATTAGGAAAAGAATTTCAATGGCTATATTGTTTAAATGAAATGGATTTACCTACCCATAAAAAATTGTAGTGCAACATTGTCTACAAGAATGCTGTCCAGGGGGACTGTGCAAAGTTTCCCAAAGTTTGCTGCCAGTTTCACAGTATTTATTTCCTACAGACAAAAGTGAATATAAGTTAATATTTTATTTAATCACTCATTAGGTTAAAGGTCTTTAAAATATAAGAAATAAAATCCTACATTAAATTAAAATGGAATGTAAATAAAGTTTTCCCCTTCTCATGCATGGTGCTTCCCATGGTGCTTATCCTCTTTCAGTGAATAAACTTTTAGTTATTTTAAGAGTTGTCCAGCAAATATATATTAAAAATATGCTAAGCATTCACTTCTGTCAATATAAAATAAATCCAAATCACTGAATTTCAATTATTGTCTATCTCTACGTACACCAAATATAAATGAACATTTCAGGCTAAAGTGAGAAGGGGATGTTAAAAATGTTTTTCATGTCTAAAAATAAACACACTAACATTTTCAAATATTAAGTCTTGTCTACTTAAAAAAAAAAAAAAAAAACCACAAAATATTCCCAAAGAGTAGTTCTGCTCCTAACATACTAAAAACTCTACAATTGTTAGAGAAAATGTATTTCTTTTCAGACTATCCAAACAATGAGTTATAAATACCTCTCAAAGTCATAGGCAAGGTAACAACCCTACATATATTAAAAAAAAGGAAAGAAAAAATCGGGTCCAAGATTTAAAGAACATCTGTATATCAGGTACCATGCTAGTTACATTCCACACATTACTTCATTTAATCTGCTTAGCTACCAACTAGGTATGCATCAACTAAACCTACTAAACCAATAAAGAAAACAAAAATCAAAAAGGTTGCCAAAATCATAGAGCTTACAAGTACGAGTCTGTGTTTTCAATTCTGCTGCCCTTTCCAATAAAACCCATGTTATTTCTGTGAACTATTTATTTTCATGAGCTTCTCCATATTCCCAAATCCATACTGCACAACCCTCTATTTAATAAAGAAAATTTGGTAGGTTTACTATAAATTAAATAAACTCCCTTATTCGGGGCAAACACTAATTAAGCCTAAGTGGTACAAAAAAGAAAAGGAAGAAAATTTGAAAACATTAAAAAAAAAAACAAAAACTATTACTGTAATCAGCAATTCCCTTTGAAACAGAAAACCAGAACAAAAAGAGTGACTACACAAAAAACTAAAGGTACTAAACAATGTTTTCTTCCTGCGTTAAAGCACTAAATCTCTGCTCTCCTTTACAGTAAAACTCCTCTAAAGGGCAATTATCACTGTTTCTAACTCATCTTGTCCATCTTCTCCTGGACTGACTTCATCAGGCTTTTTCTACACTGCTCCAACAAAACTGCTCTCATCAGTTAACCAAGAATCCCCATGGTAGCAAACCCTGGTCAATTCTCAGTCTTCATGTTACTTAATGTTATACTTCGACACACTTGATCTCTCCCTTTTAACATTTGGATTCCAGGATATCAGACGTTTTCCATATTTGAAGGAAAACAGATGTTCACTCTTGTTTCTTTAGCTGGATTCTCTACCCTGTCTTTAGTCTCTTCATCGAAGTGCCTTTGAAATCAAGTCCCTGATATCTTCCTACTTATACTAATTCTTTTAAATAATTTCGTCCAGTCCCTCAACATTAAATAAGCATACAATAATTCTGAGCAGTCACAAAGTTTATTTCTATCATTAAACATTCCCTTGAACTAAAGATTACCAAGTTAGTACTATCTACTTTGAATGTCAAACACATATCTCAAATTAAGACATTCAGAACTTGATTCTCTCTTCCAAACTTTCTCCTTTCTCAGTTTTACACATTTCAGTAAATCACCTTTCATGCAGTTGCTCAAGCTAAAAAACCTTGGGATCATCCTTAAGTCCTTTCTTTCTTTCTTACCCCATATTGAGTCCATTAAGCAAATCTTGCTAACACTGTATGCAGTCTCTAAACCCATGATTTTTAACCAGCATGTCATGCTGTGAGAGGATCTTATGTTTGCTATGAAAATTTTTCAAGATCATTAATTAAATTATTTTCAAAAGACATTCGAAGCACAGTAAGTATATTCATTTTTTTTGATCAACATAATTTAAAGGTACCACAGAAGTTTAATTATAAGGTCAAGTGTGCTGTGAGAAAGGTTGAAAAACACTGCTCTAATCACTTCTCACAACCTCTACAGACATCTCTTTCCTGGTTTAAAGCAGGAGTTTTACAAATGATCTGTCAGTTTCATTCTCATCCCCACCATCCCACCATATTCTATTCTTCACAAAGAGTCAATGTGATCATTTTATGTCAGTTCACCAACCTTGAAGTTAAGTCAGGTCACCTTACTTACATGGGAAATCTCCAATTGACTTCCATTACGATTGGAATAAAACAAGTATCTTACTACAGTTAGCAAGACCATATATAATCTAACCTGTAGGTTCTTCTGTAATTTAATTTCTAGCATAATCCCTCATTTATCCCATAACAGAATGACCTCCTCTAACTCACCAAGCACATTTCTATCTCAGGGTTCTAGCACTTGCTCTTACTGGTGAAGGAAAGATTATTCAAAGACAAAAACAAAACACAAGACTAACTCCCTCCCAGATTTTCAGATACTTTATGCTCAAAAGTTGTGAAACCTCTTGGGATCTATATAAAAGACCCCAAAAAAGCCAAACACAGTGGTGTACACCTGTAGTCCCAATTACCCAGGCAGCTGAGCAGGCAGGATCACTTGAGCTCAGGAGTTTGGAACAAGCCTGGGTAATACAGCAAGACTTCATCTCATATTTTTAATGTATGTACATATATGTATATAAGTACATATGTTTAGTGTATGTCCATATACATATATAAGTACATACATTTAATATATATGTGTGTGTGTGTATATATATATATACACATATATATATATGTATGTATGTATATCACCTGTCTATGACATTCTCTATACCCAGCTCTGCTTTATTTATTTTTTTTCCATGGGAGATATCACCACCTGATACTATATATCAATTTGCTCACTGATTTACTTTTTGACTCAGTAACAAAAATGTAAGCTCCATGTAAAGTTTGTCTATTTGGCCTATTGAAAATAGTGCCCAATTCAAAAATTTTAAGATATGTTAAATTTCGAATAGATAATACATGAGTAAATCAATAAATAAATCAAAGAATAAAATAAAATCTATAATTATTTTAGCATTTTTCAGGCAGTATTTTAATTAATCCCTTTGAATTGTTTTAACAAGTACATACATAGTATATTGCGTAAGGAAAAACTTTTCTGAAAGTCCTGTTGTAAAGGGCTGCAGTAGTAAACATTCTACTTCTTGTCATTTACTAGACATTGTAATCACTATACAGTTCTTATAGATAAATGTTAATTTAGAAGTACTTTACTTACTTTGCCTGACTGCAACCGCTGTATTCTTGAGTCACATACTTTCTTTACAAATAGTAAGCTATTTATTTGATTTTTGATAGTGTTGATATCTAAAGGCAAACAAATTGATTATGTGCTATAGAGTAATAATTTGTGAATAAACATGCACTTACTATAACAAAATACACAATAGGACAATTATTTTATTCTGAAATTATATAGTGAAATTATTTAATTAAAATTAAACCATGGTAATTATCTTTGTGGATAATTGCAATAATCATAGTCCCACATTCTGAAAATAATGCTTTTGCTTGAACAACGTGTTAATATAACAGAGAAAGATTAGTTACAGTGAAAACAACTAAGAACAGAAAGTGACATTAAGGTTAATACAAGTTTTGATGTTATAATCATCCCTTAAAGAACACACATTTTTACTGAATTGCTCACCGTCACCAGCTGTATCTAGAGATCGAAGATACTGTAGTTCTTCAGCTGCCTTATCTCTGACTGCTTCTAGCTCTCCAACATTGTCACTCAATTTAATTATGTTCATAAAGGCCTCATAGTTGCAATTAGAATCACGGATCTGAAAATTAAAAAAAAAAAAAAAAAACCAGGTAGTTGGGGAACTTATTTATTAATAGGAACACTGAATTGTGAGTGCCTACTATGTGTCAGGCACCATTTGCTACATACCCAGTACTTATAGCAAAAAGAAAAATAAGAGTCCTGGACTCGTGGCGCTTACAGTCTGAGGGGTCATAAAATGTAAACAAAATAACCTAAGTAAAATGTATAGCATGCTGAAAAAGTACAGTGGCCTGCTCAAAATGATGAAAGCAAAAAATAACAATGGCTGGAACTAAACCAAAGAAGAGATGAGGAGCGAAAGATAAGGCCAGCAGTAATGAAAGGCAAAGTCTGTAGTATAGTAAGGGTTTTGGCTTTTACCATTAGGAAAATCAAACACTACTAGAAGGTTTAAAATAATAGAGTAAAACTTCCTGATCTGAATAAACAGAATCACTGTGCTGTTATAT
Source organism: Arctocebus calabarensis (assembly GCA_963573935.1). NCBI lineage: Eukaryota > Metazoa > Chordata > Mammalia > Primates > Lorisidae > Arctocebus > Arctocebus calabarensis. The sequence continues at coordinate 10,748 of CAUYON010136193.1, forward strand.
AAACCAGAATAAAGACAGAGTCAAAAACAGAAGAAAGATCAGTTAATAACACAGATGAAAGGATGACAGAGTGCTTGGGAGCAGGATGGTGTCAGTGGAGGTGTGGTAATAAGTGCTTTGGAAAATATTCTGTGGTTAAGAAGTATTTTGCAATGACAGTGCCAAAAGAATTTGCTGACAAATCAGATATGAGTGCAAAATAAAGAGTAAGAACTACACCTATTGAGGCCTCACAACTGAATCAACAGAGTCCATTTAACAAGATAGAGAATATAAGCAGAGCTTTTTATTTGGTTTGGTTTTAGTTTTTTGCAGGGAAGGAACAATCATGAGCTCAGTTCTGACCACGTTAAGTGTGAGATCCCATTAAAAATCCAAAAAGACACATTAAATATGCTTTTGGATATGAAGATAAGATTTCAGAAGGAAGACTAGACAAACACATGCATTTCAAAGCTAATGACATACAGATGACATTTAAAACCACGAAAGTCAATGAAATCACTAAGCATGATTACAGATTGAAAAGAGACCCAACAAAAGATACTAAGAACAGTAGAAAAGAAAGGCCAAAAAAGTAGAGAAAAAAAAAAAAATCAAGAAAGGGTGGTATCTCAGGGTGGTTTTGATTTGCATTTCTCTAATAATTAGGGATGATGAGCATTTAAAAAACGGGAATGTTTCATATGAAAGGAAATCCATATTTCTAGCTCTCTTTGAAAAATCATTTACGTGGCCCCTGTGACCCCAGGCGGTGTGGAGTGAACGTTGCCCCCTGCCTGTTTTCCAGGTCTCCACCTTTCACACAGGCGAGCATACAGATGTCCCCATCAATTTTCCTCACCTTCTTGGCCCCTGTGGGTATTGACATTTGTCACCTCTGGTCCACAGTATGTGCATTGGCCTGGCCTCCATGAGGGACACTATCTGAAAGAGAATCTGTCAGGTGGCCTCGCTGGTGACATCGTAACTCCTGTTACCAAGGATGCCACGTTCCAATTCTCAGGGCCTGCTCTGAGTGGCTGCTTCCCTCTTGACCTCTCCCCTACCTCCTCTGTCCTTCCTCCCCCTCTGGTCTCTCCAGAAACCTTTTTTGTATCGCTGGCTGCCTCTTGCAGCTCTGCCCTTTGGATGACACTTTTCTCATGCAAAACTAATCTTTCAGTACCTCTGGCTTTGCCTTTATTTATCTTCCTTGTTCAGGAATATTATCTCCTACCCCTCTTTGGCTCTTTAGTCACACCAGTCATAATTCGTAATCATACATTTATTTAATACCAGGCAGTAAGCTCTGCGCTGGCCCATCTCTGTTTGTTCACCACAGAATTTGCAACCCCTAGTATTGTGTCTGCAACTCACGTATTTGTTTGATGAATGAAATGAAGGTATCAGTGTAGTAAGTTTGAGGGCAGGTTGTGAAATTAATTTGTATCTGTGCAGCTTACAATACAGCATTCAATCTTAATTTAAAGTCCATTTCCACATTAATGATTCCAGAAAATGAATGGGATACTGATTGATGTTTTGAAAAACTTTTTAAGTTACATTTTTAGTGGTTCTGATTTAACATTTAGGGATTTTAATATTTTATAATTCCAAACATAATTTCTTTGCTACACCTACATCATCATCAATTGGATTACAAAGTCTAAGTTTTTGAGATTTTCAGGAGAGTATGGGAGAAGTCCTCCCAGTCCTCACTACTAATTGCTTGTGGTTATAATTCTGAGGGGAAAATAAGTCATTGCTAAATTACTTTTATACTACTAATTAAAACCACAGCGCTGTTCAGTATTTACAAGTACTTATCATAAGCTCTTCTGGGCTTTTGATCACACCATAAAAAAATAGCTAAGCAAAGAAGTAATATAGTAATTCTCATATTTGTGGAAAATAACTGTAAAAACCCTCCTTTAAAAAAATCAGTATCTTTTAAAAATTTTTTTATTTTTATTAAATCATAATTGTGCACATTGGTGCAATCATGGGACACAACGTGCTGACATTATATACAATCTGAATATTTTCATTGAACTATTTAACATAGCCTTCATGGCCTTTTAATCACTATATGAAAACATTTATATTCTAAATTTGGTAATTTTCACTTGTACCCTTCTAAGATGCACCGTGAGTATGATCTCACCAATCACCCTCCCTCCACCCATCCTCCCCGCCCTCCCCCAAATCAGTATCTTTACTGTTGAGGACTGGAAGGCTTTTTTAAAAAATTGTGAAATAGAACAATTAAGGGCATCTTTTAAAAGATAATCCCACAATGCAGAGATAAAAGCGTAAAGGGCTGGCTTACATGCCCTCAGGAGTGTGTGGTCAACATTCAACATGAGTAGGGCTAAAGGAGCATCCCAGTAGATTTTCCTTCATTTTCTTAGTTGATCTGGGGGAGGGAGGATGGAGGAGGATGCTGATTATGACCATGCAATTCTTGCCAAAGGAAGAGTACCCTGGTAGAATGATTATACTTTTTCTTTCCTTCTCCCTCATTTATTTATCTTCCTTGTTCAGGAATATTATGCCCTAGCACTGAGGAGTTGAAAAGTTGAAAAATTTCAGAAGTTGGAAAGTTGACATGTCAACTTTTTTTTTCCTTGGTCCTAGAACCAGGGCAGAATTCCTTCGTAGATGCCTGATGGAGGTGACTGTGCTTCCACCCTATCTGGCAAAACTGGGGCTCTGAGGCAAGGCACCTGTGCTGCCTGATGGTAAAGATAGTTATATAACCTTAGCCCATCAATGGGATGGATGGAGTGCACCGAGGGAGGAGGTGCTTGCTAGATTATTATTGCTTCCTGTAATTTAGACCTACACAATGGCTGGTTCCAATGTCCTTCCAAAGGTAGAAAAGTTTAGAAATTAATGGAGAGAGGAAGGAATAGTAGCTGAACGTAAAGAAATGGATAATTGGGTTATGAATTGAGGTAAGCTCAAAAGAGGTTCAGAGGAATAGATTATATTATCTCTTTGCTCAATTATAACAGATGCCAGAAAGGGGGAAGCTATATGTTTGCTGAGACCATTTCTGTTTTTGAGACCTGGCAAAGATTGAAAGGATGTCTGCAAGCCTAATTGGCCCACCCTGGGAGGTATTCGTACAATACGATGGACTGGACTAGTTATTAATGATTGAATGTCCCAGTGTATGGTTATATTTCCCTTTGATATAAGGGTTCAAAGACCAGGGGTTGACTGGTGATATTGTGAACTACATAGTATTTTGTCTTTGTTCCTGTTTCTGGCATACAACTCCTAAAGTTCTTGGAATCTCCAAAGTGATGTCTTTTTATGTGTTTATGGTTGACTGGTGCCTGGTAGCCCCTAGGTGGCCAGAAAGACCAAGGCATGATTAGAAGGCTGGGACTTGAGCTGTATCCACGACCTCTGAAGAGGGAAGAAGGGCAAGGGTTAATCCGATCATCAATAGCCAGTTTTTTTATTTTTTTATTTTTTGCAGTTTTTGGCCAGAGCTGGGTTTGAACCCACCACCTCTGGCATATGGGGCCGGCACCCTACTCCTTTGAGCCACAGGCGCTGCTCAATAGCCAGTTATTTAATCGATCATGCCTACACAATGAGGCCTCCATAAGAAACTCAAAAGGACTGGGTTTGGAGAGCTTCTAGATATCTGAACACATGGAGGCTTACAGAAAGGCGAACCAAAATTTCCTCCATGTGCCAGGAGGGTGCATACCCCAACTCCACAGGGATGGAAGCCCCTTCTCTAGGGACACTTCCAGACTTTATGTATCTTTTCATATGACTATTTGTATCCTTTAAAATGTCCTTTGTAATAAACAGGAAAACAAAAAAAGAAAAAAGAAAAAAGTATGCTTATTCCATGTTAAAATGCCTTTGGAGGGGGGTGAGGGGATAATGGGAAAAGAGAGGAGGAAGGTTGGGGAGGCCCAATCTGAGGCAATTTGCATATCCCCACAGATAGCAGTGGGAGGCTGCAGTGAAGGAATTAAATATGCCAAAGAACCAAAATACCGTTCTTTCTTATTATAGCCCCACCTACTCATCCTACACACAGCCCTCTGCACACACTGACGCTTTTTATAAATCCATGAACTTTGAAAGTCAGACATTTCCTGCCCATCAGCTACAGCAAGAAACCAGTAGCTTTCTTTTGCCTGCTCTTAAATTGTGATCTTGATGAAAATGGTTAGCAGTTTAGTTTTATAATTTGTGTTTTAGCTGCAGCACAGGGAAGGATGGCAATATTTAGCTTGTTTGTCTTGAGCACACCCAGAGATTGATGGATACATGCTTCTCTATTTGGCACAGATGGTTTATTAACTGTTCTTTTCTCCCCTCTGCAGTCATGGTGAAAGAGTAGAAAACACGTTGGAGAAAGTAGGTCAGGAGAGTTAGCTGAAGAAAAGTAATGTCGTTATGTCTTCTTCCATTTTTCATGAAGCAGTACTCTTCTAGAGAAAGTTCCAGAGGGATATAAATATATTTAAGATAGTTCAGTTTCTTTCTCCTCAATATATAATAATGGCATAAGCAAACAGTGTTTAAAATGTCCAGGACAGTTTAAAACAATGACTCAGGTTTTCAGAGCATACTGGGGTCAAAGAGGAATGTTAATGTCACAGGAGAAAATTAGCTGGACAAACACTTTGGTGGACTGCTCCTAAAGCATCGGACCATAGCTTGGTGGGGGAGAACGCTCCTTGTTGAGAGAGCTGTTCTCTGTCCTAATCATGAGTGTTCAGTTAGGTATTATGTTCAAGTAAGTTTTAGAGTTGGATATTTGGAATTCAATATGCATTTTTCCATAGAAATAATGTTTAAATTTGGTGATAAGGATGCAGTGTATTGTAATGAAAAGAGCCTTGGACTTGGAGTCAGATTTGGAGTTAGATGCTGCATTTTCTCTAAGTCAGGGTTTCTCAATCTTGTCGTTATTGGCTTTTTTTGGTAATTATTTGTTGTGGGGAACTCCAAGGTGTGTTCATTGCAGGATTTTTAACATCTCTGTTCTCTACCTGGTGGATGCCAATAGCAACCACACCAGTTGTGACAATCAAATATCCCCAGACATTGCCAAATGTCTCCTGGGGTACACATTTGTCCCTGGTTGAGAAGCACACCTTTAAATGTATGAGTTCTAAGACCTTGGCAATAATTTATAATAATTCTATGCCTGTTTTTCTCCCTATGACTGCTATTAATTTAAAAAAGATAATGAATGGCTCTGTAGTCTGTCCACATGGATCTCACATATATATGTGTATATATTTAATATACACATATAAATTGATTTTCCAATGTTGAGCCATTCTTTTATTCCAATAATACACCTTTTTTTCTAGAATAAAAATTCCAGAAGCTGTTCTTATATTTCACTTATTTCTGGAATAAAACTTGCTTGGTCATGATATATTATCCTTCAAATTATTTTCTGTAATAGATTTTCTAATATTATACTTAACATTTTTTGTATCTAGGGTCTTAAGTGAGCTTGGCTTGTAGTGATGTTTCTCAAAATATGATCCATGTGCCAGTACCAAGTACTGGCTGAATGTGAGCTGCTCTTAGATAATATGTGGTAAATATTTTAAAAATTATAATAGTTATGCAATTATTTTAATTAATTTTGAAAAATGATAATAGTTTTCTATCTATAATAGTAATACAAATTTAACTTTTAAATCTGCCAAGTAAACATTAATTAAATAATATTTATATGTAATATACATGGAATCTGAATGTGTCAGAAGTTGTGAGGTGGTACCCAAATAACTGAGGTTCGGTAACCATTGGTCTGTAAAGTAAATGAGTGTGTGTGTGTGTGTGTGTGTATGTATGTAAGCACATGCTTGTACACATACTAGAAAAAGGGATTACAGTGGGAAGGAGAATTCTGTGGATAACAGGCCTTTGGACAATATCCTTTTGTGCAATGTTATTTCATTAAAATATTGAGGAGGGGCAGTGCCTGTGGCTCAAAGGAGTAGGGTGCTGAACCCATATGCCGGAGGTGGTGGGTTCAAACCCAGTCCCAGCCAAAAACTGCAAAAAAAGAAAAGGTCATGTAAAACATTGAGGAGGAAAACATTGAACCTGGTTGATAAAACTGATTTTCTTATACATTGTCACAGTTTCCAAGAACCTATCTATGCTGTTAAGTGTTGACTTACTGTGTATCCTTATCTGGTTTGTTTTCCAGACATCATGAGCCTTATAAACATTCAGAATGTTTCCATATAGGGGTTATCATTTCCTCAATCTTGTTGCAATTTACCTGGAAAACTCACTTTTTGAAAGTTTTCTTTTTTTTAATGACTTTTCTAATGTCTCCCATAGTTATTGATTCATATAGTTATTTTACCTGTTTGGGGTCTTTTTGACTTACAGTACTTCTTTTAAAAGCATGTCAGATTATGCCGTCCCTTTACTCCTGTCCTCACTGAACTTGAACAAGGTGAACTCTGGGTATTTCCCTTCCCCTTGGCTCTTGTAGCTCCACCCTTCCCTGGCTACATGTTGGGAGTCATAACCCCCTCCACTATCTACATCTTCATTTTCCTTTGTAGCATGTATCACCGTATGTCATTGCTATATATATATTTTTTATTTCTGTCCATCAAACCTATCTCCTAAAGAAAACACCACAACAGGAGGGACTTCGTCTGTTTTTTTAAATGCCATAGCCCCAGCGCTTGGCGTATAGGAATTCTTCGGTAAATATTCATTGAATGAGTTAATGCATATGCAGTTTCCTAGAAAATTGTTGTTAGAGTTCTAAATCTATTAGTATAAATCTGTACTATTCTGTGAATACTGAACTAGCAATTATGTCCCTTTTCTCATTTCAAATGTTGCTTACTTGTATTTTTCCTCTTTTGAAAGAGAAGATTAGACTGTGATTTGGTCTTTTCCAAGTGTCTTCTTTGGTGTATTAATTAAGTCCAGTTTCTTTGTTTCTCTTTCATTAATTCCTACTTAGAATTCTTTATTAGATTCTTTCTACTGTCTTGGTTCTTAAAAATTATTTTTAAAGTTCTTTTTAAACTATAAAGTATGGTTATTAGCACAGTATTTTACTATTATTATTGTTAGTGAGTTCTTAAAAGTCTATTTAAGGCGTGATGGAGCTGATTGATGTCTGATGTGCTAGCCCCTCTGAAATCAGCTGCTCAGGCAGGCAGGAAACTACTCTAGGGGAAAGAGAATAACTCTATAGCTTTAAGATAGAGGTAGAGGTCTGTTTGGTGTGTTCAGAGACTTACTAGCTTTGTGGTCTTGAGTTACTTGCTTAATCTCTCTGCACTCAGTTTTTTTCAGCCTAAAAGGGCAGATAGTAGTAATAACGATTGGTAAAGGCTTGTGAAGAGAAGATGGGTGTTAAAGCGCAGTTCCAGGGCACAGCAGGCATGTTTAAAAACGCCTTTTCCAATATTGAGCATGTGACATGTGAGCTTTGATTATACACTCTGTTTCCACAGAACTCAGCAATATACAATTAATTCAAATAAAATAAAAGGTATATCAGAAAAAAAGAGAAGGATCTTAATTCTTGTGAGGGTGAGGGCTGGTGTGGGGGGAGAAGAGGGTGTTACAATTCAGGTAGAAGTGTAATCATGTAATACAGAATGTACCTGATGTAGAGGGCTGCTGAGTGGCCCCGTGAGCATTTCCCTAGGGCCTACAGCATCTACCTGGTAGATAAACAGAGGGAGTGGAAGAAGAGTTACCTACTATAATGATCACGAGAGGCAGCCTCCCTGCCAGGTGTCTCTGGCTTGGAGGGATTGCATGTGGTCTTCGTCAGGTAGAAATCCTCTTGACCAATTTCCTGCGTCTTATGACTGGGGTTGGGTAACAGAGTCATGACGTCACTGGCCAGTCTCTGTGTGGCCTCTGCCATTTTTAATAATGAGAGCATTTGATTCTCCCAGGTTAGAAACATCTGTGATTGATTTGACAGTGGGGTCCCTGGGTTGGCAGTGCTACAGTGTAAGTCTTATAAAAACACGGAAAAGCCTATGGTGTTTTACTTTTCTTAAAAAAAAATTTGTTTTGGTATAATTTAATAACTTTTAAAATGCTGCTGCTTTCGTTTGAAATTTTGTGTTTATGTTTCTGTCTCTCTGAGATGGGCAGAACTGGTGTCGAGTGGAGTGTCAGTAAATTTCAGTTTCCTTCTACTTCTTTCTTGCCCCTCCCCCGGTCCCCCTTCTTCTGGGCTGTGCACTTTGCTGTTGCAGGGAGAGGTGTATCACAGCAGAGTGTAACAGTGGAGTGTTGGGCCTCCCCCTTTCCCCTTCGCTTTGCTGCTGCTGGCCTCCTGCGTGGGAGGAGCATGAGGTGGGCGTGGGGGAAGGGATCACTTGGTGACATCAGGACAGTATCTTTGTCCCTGGCCCCTCTCTTCTTCTTTCCTAATGCCGGTCTTCAATACTGAAAAATATAATCTACCTCAGTACTTCATGAACTCATTGCTGTCCTTAGATCTGGACAACAGGCCCTTCCCTTCCTCTGGAGCTCTTCTTTCTTGCCCCTTCTCATAGGCAAGGGATCTACCGGACCAAGGGAATGTATTTCCTGGAGCCTCTGCCCTGTCTTCTAGAGCACCCCATAATACTCTGTGTATAGGATTTTTCTGCTTTACAGCCACAGCCTGCTTCTAGGGCTTGCTGGGGCTTCTTTGTGGGGGTTTTTACTGGAGACAGATGGGGAAGCCAATGTGTACACCCTTTGGCCTAAGGGGTGTCAACGGAGCAGTTATTTGGAGAAGTGTGAATGGAGATTGATGAGCTGGCTCTAAGGTCCATGAGCATATCGAGGTGAGACCTCTTGTGGTGTTGGACAGAGGTGGGGGTAGAAAGAGGAGGATACCAGACACGTCCAGCATTCCTACATTCTGGCTGGAATTCTCAAGTCAAATGTGGCCTTTCATGTCGTTATGAAGGTCAAGGTGGACGAATAGAACATATTCATTAGCTTAACTTACAGTATTTAAATACGCGGTTATGGGCCTTCATTTGTACTCTTGCCCTGAACTTTGTAAATGTTAAAGATGGGTTGTGTAAAAATATAGCCCCGTTCTTGTCCTTCGCTGCCTTTGGTGTTGGAGGATTAAGACTGGGTATAGAGCATATAAGCTCTGTCAGGCAGGGCCCGTCACTACTTTTGCTCACCACTGTTCCTTAGAACAATGCTTGGCACATTACTCTTGAATGAGGGAAGGAAGAGAGTCATGGGATCTGAGCAGTAGTAGAAGGGAGAGATTTATCCACAAGTAGAAGGGAGAGAAAGAAAGTACCTGAACCAACACCACTAGAGTCTGGTTATGTGTTATACAGTCAGCTGTCCCAGGATACTCTGGCATTCATTTTCCTCTTGTATTGTATGAAATTTGAATTTTTAAAATCATTTAGCGGTCCTCAGTTATGGGAATTTGATATTTTCTTGTTTGACTTTGTATCTGTAGTATAGTTTCTCTCTGAGAGAAGGGAACTCCAGTAATAATTTCCTAATTTGGATTTTCACCTCAAACATCCCTTAGAGGATAATGTACAATTCCATTACTTTGAGAGAAGCAAACAAAACATACGTATAAACAAAGAAACTCCAGCCTATCAAAGTTGGCTAAATGAAGACAAGTAAGAAATACATTATAAAAACTATTGATATTGTTATTAATCATTAAGACAGAATGTTTAAGGCAAAATGAGAATATTATATTTTTTGAAAATTTTTTCGTTGAAGTACCAACATCATTTTGAAGGCATTTAAAGAACAAAACCATGGGAACTAGATTCAAAGAAAGTCAAGGTTTTCACACTGAAGAATGTTTAACTCATTGTAACTTGAGTGTTTAAGCTTGTTTGTAATCTAAATCATTTGCAGGGGTTGAGTGAATGAGTTAGAAGAGACTGTGAATGAGGTTCATCCCTTGACTTGGTTCTCCTCTGGGAATGTATAGTAGCTGAAAGCTTGGTAAAATGTTTTATACTGCTCACTTCTGACTTTGGGAAATTATGAAATAAATCTATTGAATGCTCAAGGGAAGTGTAAAAATGCATATTTGCAAACCAGAAGATACTATTTTCCTCTTACATTTATTTAGAAATGAGCCTAAGTCATTTAAATGTTTTGATCTAAATAGTAGTGCTTGTGGGCTTAGCTATTGAGAGTCTTTCATATTGTAGAAGAATATTTTAAAAAAACCTAAAGCAGGGGAAACTGTGTTCTTATAAATATAAATAAAACACATGGAGAACTCAGGCTATTGGTTTTAAATTGAGAATTGGTAGTGTGTTCCTAAAAAAAAAAAAAAAAACTCTTTTGTGTTAAATGTCAGTAATTGTGCCATCTCTTTAAACGCTCTTTAATACTATGCAACATTTAAAGGGGGAGTTTCATAAAAAATGCTAAATAGCCATTTTTTATGGCTGAGTAGTACTCTGTGGTATGCATATTCCACATTTTATTAAACCGTTCATATATTGGTGGGCACTTGGGTTGCTTCCATGTTTTGCTATGATGAATTGTGCTGCCTTAAACATTCAGGTGCAGCTATCTTTTTTATAAAATGACCTTTTTACTTTTGCATGTATTCCTAGGAGTGGGATTGCTAGATCAAATGATCTACTTCAAATTCTTTGAGGTGTCTCCATACAGTTTTCCATAGAGGTAGCACTAGTTTGCAGTCCTGCCAACAGTGTATAAGAGTTCCTTTCTCTCTATGTCCACATCAGCATCTATTATTTTGGAACTTTTTATTTATTTTATTTTTTATTTTTATTATAATTGTGTACATTGGTGCAATCATGGGGCACAATATGCTGACTTCATATACAATCTGAAATATTGTCATTGAACTAAACATAGCCTTCATGGCCTTTTAATATTTTGGAACTTTTTAATATGAATCATTCATTAGAATTAGGTGATATCTTAATGTGATTTTGATTTGCATTTTCCTAATGATTAGAGATGTTGAGCATTTTATCATGAGTTTTTTGGCCATTAGACTATATTCATTTAAAAAGGTTTCCATTCATGTCTTTTGCCCTCTTTTTAATGGGATTGTTTGGTTATTACTGATTTGCTTGTGTTCTTTGTGGATTCTGGTTATTAGTCTATTATCAGATGGATGGCATGCAAACATGTTCCCCCATTCTGTAGGTTGTCTATTTTCTCTTTTGATTGTGTCCTTGGCTGTGCAGTAGCTTTTTAATTTGATTGGGTCCCCTTTATTTATTTTTGTTCTTGCTGTGAATGCTTGGGGTCTTCTTCATGAATTCTTTGCCTAGGCCAATATCTATAATAGTTTTTTCAACATTTTCTTCTAGAATTTGTGTAGTTTTCTATCTTAGGTTAAAGTCTTTTATCCACAATGAGTTAATTTTTGTGAGCAGTGAGAGGTGTAGATCCCATTTCTGTCTTTTACATGTAGCAGCATCAGTTTTTCCAGCATCACTTATTAAACAGGGATCCTATTTCCCAGTGTATGTTTTTATCTGTTTTGTCAAAAATCAGATGGGAATATGAGGATGATTTCATCTCTGGGTTCTGTGTTCTGATCCACAGTCTCTGTCTCTGTTTTTGTGATAGTACCACACTGTTTTGGTTACTATAGCTTTGTAGTATAGCTTGAAGTCTGGTAATGTGATGCCCTGTGCTTTGTTCTTATTAGTGTAAGGTTGCCCTGGCTATTCAGTATCTTTTCTGGTTCTAGATGAAGTATTCTTTTACAAAAGGGTGGAACTATTTTTTCTAAATCTTCAAAAAATGGCATTGATATTTTAATGGGAACTACACTTAGTCTGCTAATCACTTTAGGAAGTATGGCCATTTTAACAATGTTGATTCTGCCTACTCATGAGCATGATACGTGTCCTCTGCAAAGTCTTTCCTCAGTGTTTCATAATTCTCCCTATAGAGGTCTTTAAAGTCTTTGTTAAGTATATTCCTAGGTATTTTATTTTTTTGCTGCTACCAAGAAAGGTGTTGTGTCTTTTATAGATGTTGTTGGCATCTATAAAAGCTACTGATTTATGTACATTGATTTGTTAGCCTGAGACTGTGCTGAATTCTTTTATCACTTCCAGGAGTCTCTTCATTGAAACTTTGGGGTTTTCTAGATATGAGATCATATTATCAGAAAAGAGCAATAGTTTCATCTCTGCTTTTCCCATTTGAAACCCCTTGATTTCCTTTTCTTGCCTGATTGCTCTGGGGAGTATTTCCAGCACTGTGTTGAATAAAAGTGTGAAAGTGGGCAAGCTTGTCTGGTTCTTGTTCTAAGTGGGAATGTTTTTAATTTTTCCCCATTCAATATTATGCTGGCTGTAGGTTTGTTGTATACAGCCTTTAGAATTTGGAGGAGTATCCCATCTATACCAATTTTGTTGAGTGTTCTTATCAAGAAAGGGTGTTGATTTTCGTGAAATGATTTTTCTGTGTCAATGGAAAAGATAATGGTCTTTGCTTTTCCATCTGTTTATGTGGTGAATTGCATTTATAGATTTATGTGTGTTGAATCATTCTTATGTCTATGGGATGAAGCCTACTTGGTCATGGTAAATTATTAAAGTTTAGATATTCAGCCTAATGAATTAAATGGTGAAATGGTGTTGATTATTTTAGTTAAAAAACCATTGGCAAAATGAAAGTTACCTTTTGTCAATCTACAAAATGTTTGAAATAGCACTGTTCTGCGAAAACTAAAAGTTCACTCTTTCAGTGTAAATAATTACTTTATTAGCATTTGGGTTTTTTTCCTAGCAGTGGGAATTGTTGCTATGCAAATTACTTGAATTTTTTATGAAGATTTTATGTATATATATATTTGCAAGTATGATGGAAACCAACGTACAGCTAATACCTACATTGTCTTGTAGTCATAAGATAATTGAGCTTTGGTTAAATTGATATTCAAATTGGTGAATCTTAGTCAAAAAACTTAAAGTTCTGGAGTGTAGAGAATTTTCACATGTATTATCTTAATTATGAACACAGTGTTTATGTCATCTTTCATCTTTTCTTTCCAAGCAGGGACATTTTGGGGGGTTCTTGAGATTAGAAGAAATATGTGGTAGAACTTGAAGTAAATGGAATGCAAGAGTAATTACTCCATCTGTTGTCCCATGCCTAAGAAAAGAACAGAAATATTCTATATAAGGGAAGTATGTTGTCACAGTCAAGTATCCCTGAAAGGTCATGGAACATATTCATTGACTCAGAATTATTCAGAACAATGAAATTAAAATAAGTAAAACCCTTGAGAAAAAGAACTTTCTGGAAGAAGCTGCATTTTTTTTTTTTAAAGTAGATGTTGGTGGTTTGGTCAACATTAATGTTTAGTATATAGTAAGTACTTTTTAAATTAATTTTTGTCTCTTAAAAAATGCATTTGTTTTAATATGCTCTTGAGTCTAAGAGTGAGAAGTAAGTCTTAGAATTTAATTCAATGGGAAAATGTACAACATAGAGGACCCTAAGTTTGCCTTTGAGAAGGTTAGCAGTAAGGATAAAATGTGTCTGAAGCTGTCTGTAGATTCTAAAAATAAGCCCAGTGTCATTTTCCAAGTTAAGCCCTGATCTAAATAGCTTATTTTGTTATGTATTCTCAAGGTTTTACAGGGTCTCTGTACTTTGAAACTGTTAGAAACAATGGGCATTATTTACATTATCAAGATGTGTTAATCAAACTAGCATTGATTAAAAACTAAAACTATTTAATGCTGGCAAAGATCCAGTAAATACTTTTATATCCTGCAGCCAGAATGTATTGATATTTAAGCCTTTTCTTTTAAAAAACGTTTGTCAATACATCAAAAAAATAAATAAATAAATACATGACCTTCTTTTTTTCATTTCTGGGTTCTATTCTAGGAAGTAGTCAGAAACCCATATGAATCTTTACTCAGAAAGATGTTCACCACAATATTCATAAAATGAGAAAACAAGGGTATTTTGGCTGTTTTCAATTAACGGAAATGGTTAGAAAAATTATGGTGCATTCATGCAATAAGATATTTACATAGCTGTTAAAATGACATATGCTGAAAATTTTTAATTAAATGAAAAGATTATGTCAGAATGTTGAGTGGAAAAATTATAACTTTCGTTTATTAAGAGTGACATTAGTGATGTTAGTCTTTGAAGTCCAAGATGCTTTTACCTTCCTGGTTACTTTGTACATTATCTTACCTAATACTGGTCTTGTAATTCATTCAGTTAGGCCAATAATTATTCATTTCCCATCTACTCTGCCATATATTGAGCTGGGCCCTGAGAAAAAAAGATGAATAACTAAAGAATTACAGGATTTGAATGTGAACTTGATATTTACTCATAAATGTTTACTAGTAAGCCTTGGAGTTCCAGTCAAATGTCACAGCTTGAATTTCTTTCCTGGGTGAAAGAATTTGTTTGCATTAGGAATCAAGGTGATACAAACCAAAGTTCAGCAGAAAAGAAGCCAGGATATTCAAGTTATCTTACGAAAGCAAGTGGATGATTTTGTTTGAACATTTTCAGCATGGATATTTTGGGGAAACTGATAGATCCTAGAACTGAGATTTGGGAGCAATATTTGATGTATTTTTAATGTTGTATCCGTATTTCTCCCCCCTTTGGGTCCTAAAAACCAAGTCTTACGTTAGTCTACACTATCACCTAGAAACAGATTTCTCCCCACTTAATGAGAATTCCTTCTGCACCCTTTCCCCCTAAGGAAAAACATTTTCATGTTTTTCAGAGCATGTGGCAAATAAATGTTTGAAAAAATGAATTATTGATACACTGAACTGCTGCAATATAGAATAGATGGGTGGAGAAAAGCGAGTTAACATTTGGGTAACAAGACCTCCCCAGTGCCGTCACTCTTCTGGGATGAATTTTGAGAAAGAATATTTACTTCTTTTTTATTGTCCAGCAAGGTTATATAGTATTCATACCTACTATCTCACAAGGATTTAACAAATTTGAGACCAATTATAAAGCTACATAAGCTCCTTGGAGAAAAAGTGCTATGTATATCTGAATTGGAAATTTGCTTATTTTTTACCTCTAGTGGGAGTTTAATGGCAAATGAAGAGTGAAAATGGATTTGGATGAAAACATGCTGTAAAAAGAATATGAGCTGTATGTGAGATAACTATAAACAGTGCTTGAGATTAGTCATCCTGATAGAATATAAACATGGGAATTACTATATATGTATGAGTGCATAAGAAATACATATATTCTATTTGTGGGAAAAATTTATCAGTGTTTCTTATGTCAGTACCAGTATACTGTAGTTGTTATTGATAAAGAAAATAGCATTGGGGCAGTGCCTGTGGCTCAGTGGGTATGGTGCTGGCCCCATATTCCAAGGACGGGGGTTCAAACCTGGCCCCAGACAAACTGCAACAAAAAAATAGCTGGGTTTTCTGGTGGGTGCCTATAGTCCCAGCTAGTTGGGAGGCTGAGGCAAGAGAATCACCTGAGCCCAGGAGTTGGAGGTCCTTACTAGTCATAGCACTCTATCAAAGGTGATAAAGTGAGACTCTATCTCTAAAAAATGAAAAAGATTGCATCAAAAATACCAATAAATATTCTCCAAGTATTAAAGTTTCAAATAACACACTAATCTCTGTGGTCACCATGGCCCAAGAGCTTTATGTGCCTTTTTTTTTTTTGTAGTTTTTGGCTGGGGCCAGGTTTGAACACGCCACCTCCAGTATATGAGGCTGGCACCCTAGTCCTTGAGCCACAGGCACCACCCAAGAGCTTTATATTTTCTAAATGATACAGTACAAACACACACACACACACACACACAGTTTAAAAAAAAAAAAAGGATCATATTTAGGGGGGAGGAGCCAAGATGGCGGTCTATAGCCAGCTTTCTGCAGATGCTCCTGTCCAGAAGGAGAGTTAAAAGACAGAAATTTAGTGAGAAAGCCAACGGTTTGGAGCTGAGCCAAGAGACAAGGTCGAGGAACGCACATCAACCCTGCTGGAGCGACCTGCGACCCCAAGGAAACAAATAAAAGGTACAGAGCACATCACCAAGCGGACGGGAGTCCCCTCCCCCAAGAGAACAGCTTGCAGTATACACCATACCTCCATACAAACAAATGAGCAGAGTTCAGATGTCCTCCCACTCTACCCCAAGGGAAAGACCCTCTAAAAACTGGACTTCCTTCTTCTGTGCCGCGGCAATCTCCTGCCAGGCATAAAGCTATATAAAACTGTATATATTCTCTACCTGCAGTTGGAACTCCCGGCATTCCCCTCCACTCTCACCCTGAGGTTTGGAGGTCTCTCCCCCACGAAGTCCAGATTTTTGAACACTTTCTCGGGGGTGTGGACAGGGCGTGGGTTGCTGCTGGTTTGTGCCACTCTCCCGGCTTGGGAATGGTGAGAGAGTGAGCCGAAATGTGACTGGCTGGCCGGCCAAAAAGTGGACCAGGGCTTTGCTGAATTTCGGCCACACCTGGCCCTCAGGGGATGACAGCAGAGACAAAGGGCTGAAGCTCGCAGACTAAGTCAGGACTATTAGCAGCCCAGCGCCTCCTCCACAGGGCAGAAATTCTGC
>CAUYON010136196.1:0-19605 GCA_963573935.1 Arctocebus calabarensis
TGTAGTCCCAGCTACTAGGGAGGCTGAGGCAAGAGAATCACTTAAGTCCAAGAGCTGGAGGTTGCTGTGAGCAGTGTGACGCCACGGCACTCTACCCAGGGCGATAAAGTGAGACTCTGTCTCTACAAAAAAAAAAAAAAAGAAAGAAACTGATACCAGAACTATACATATATTTGTGAAAATAAAGTGTTAAGTGAGATCTGGCTGCTTGGAAGCAGAGGGCAAAGGTCTCTGCCGGACACGTGCCCTCTCTGTCCAGGTCTTCACTGTACCTCAGTGTGTGCGGGTAGCAAGAGCCTTATCCAAGCCTGACGGGAGGATCCCCATGGGTGCTCAGGCAGGTACCTAACGTGCGTTAATTAAGGCTGAAAATCACGTTGTCTGGTCTTTTTCTTGTCAGTTGATAACATGTCCTGCAAGCATAAACTTCAATGTATTTTTTAATACAATGAGTAGTTTT
Organism: Arctocebus calabarensis; assembly: GCA_963573935.1. Lineage (NCBI taxonomy): Eukaryota > Metazoa > Chordata > Mammalia > Primates > Lorisidae > Arctocebus > Arctocebus calabarensis. Next base: position 461 of record CAUYON010136196.1, read on the forward strand.
TGATAAGATTTCAGCGTGAACCTGTCCTTCAGATAGAATCAAATAGGCAGAAATCCAGTATTATCCTGGAAATCAGACAGATCTAGATTAAAAACTAGTCTTTGCGTGCTGTATTCCATGCAAAAATATGACATGTTTGCCATATGCCATGTCTTCACTTTTAAAATGGACATGAATTTATCCATTTTATAGGTCGTCATGATGAAGGATTATGGATAATTCTCATAAGTATGTAAGAACTGCCATAGGCACTTAGTAAATGATGGGTATAATTATATTACAGAATACCAGTTGGGCGTTTGTGTGTGTGTGCTTAGTATATATGTTAGTGAATCCTTTTCTTAGACAAATCATAAAGTAAACCCTTATGCAGAAAGCAAGCAAGCAAGGAAGATTAAGAAAGCAGAGATTGGTAGGGCTTGGTACTGGGAGAAAGAGTCTTTTCTAGCCAGCACCATGCATGCCCCCAACAAGCTTCCATAGCCATCCCTGGTCCCCTTCCCAGAGTCCTGGAGCTCAAGAGTTCAGCATGAAAACCATTCTACTGGACTTTAAAGACTTCAAGGGCAAGAACTGAGTCTTCTTTATAAACTGCCGCAGGTCTGGCATGTGGTCTTATGCCACAGCCGATTGGCCAGGGCTTACGGCCTGGTTAGGTTGATTCTGAGTAGAATCAACTACTTCTAGTAGTAGAACTCACTACTCCTGAGTTCTCTCTCCATGTTTGACTGCTAAGTGGAGTTCTAACTGGAAACTGAATTAGCAAACCCACTTGCAAACGTGTGTCGTGTAAAGGCTGTAATGACAACATCATTTTTTTTTTCAGATCTTGGTTAGAATTTGCCCTTGACAAATAAGAAAATGATGAGTGATGCAAGTGACATGCTGGCTGCGGCGCTGGAGCAGATGGATGGGATCATAGCAGGTAATCTGCTTGCTCTGGAGGACGCATCCTGGCATTTACTCTCCTCACTCGGCTCTGTCATCACGGCCCTCTTATCACCTTTCACTCTCTTACTTTCATCTCATGGCGTTCTACAGTGCCTGCCAGCTGCCCATGATTTCATCCTTGTTTCTCTTGTCCATTTTCTGCCAGAGTTATTCTCAAACTTTAAAATATCTAAAATTCCACTTCTGTATCTCTGATCAAGGAGAAAAAATCTGCATCTCAGGTGATTCTGGTGTACATGGTCTGTGGACCAATGATGGACACTGTCTACTCAATATACATAAATGTTCTGATCTTTTCCCTTGAATTCAGCATTTACTTTCCATAAGTAACTCTTGCATCTATTTTTGTTGTTGTTTTGAGACAGTCTCCCTCTATTGCCCAAGCTAGTGTGCTGTGGCATTATCGTAACTCACAGCAACTGCAATCTCTTCAGCTCATGTAATTCTCTTGCCTCAGCCTTCCGAGTAGCTGGGACTACAGGTGCCTGCCACAACACCTGGCTGATTTTTCTGTTTTTATTAGAGTCAGGATTTCACTCTTGCTCGGGATGGTCTTGAACTCCTGAGCTCAAAGGATCCTTTCACCTCAGCCTCCCAAAGTGTTAGGATTACAGGAGTGAGTCACTGTGCCTGGCCTCTGAGGTTTTTGTTGTTGTTGTTGCAGTTTTTGGCCAGGCCTGGGTTTGAACCCACCACCTCTGGTATATGGGGCCAGCACCCTACCCCTTTGAGCCACAGGCGCCGCCCTGGTTTTTGTTTTATTTAAGAGACGAGGTCTTGCTGTGTTGCCCAAGCCGCAGTGGAGAGGCTGCTCGTAAGTGCACTCACAGCTCTCTGCAGCTGGGTTCAAGCAGTCTTTGTGCTTTAGCCTCCCAAGTAGCCGGGACTATAGGTGCACATCACCTTGTCTTATTCATTTCATGTCTATTTACTTTCCCAATTCTTTGCTAAGCTTCCCAGTCCTATTCCTAACTGCCAACCAGATGCCTCCCTTGAAATGTCCTGTAAGCACATCATCATTATCCTTTAAAACATTGAGCTCATTCGTTATCTTTCCTCAGAATTTCTTCTAATGGTCTTTACCTCAACTCATTTCATAACCCTCCACCCAGTTTCCTAAGCCAGAAATTTAAGACGTTTTAGACAGTTTTGTCCCCCAGATTCCCCATTTAGCTAATCAAGTTCTATCACTTCTGCCTCCTCCTGGATTCTGCCTTTTTATCCTCTCCGAAATCTACCCTGAGTTACCATTATTTTGCTATGGCTAAATAGCCTCTCCATTTGACGTCCCTGAGACTCTTGTTCTCCTGCTCTGTCCATCATCCTCAGCACCACCAGGATCTACTTTCTAAAACCCGGATCTTGTCTTATCATTCCCTTATTAGGGACCTTCAGCAGTTCTGTATCATGAAACCAGAGCCAAGATGGTGAACCATCTTTGTCTCACATCCATCGTGGCAGAGGACCCTTGAGGTCTCCTGCCACATTATGGTACTTTGTCTCAAGAGAGGTGCTTTTATGTATTTAGTAACCCATTACAATGAGGAGAGGATTGAATACGGACTAGTAGGAGAGGTTGTCACCCCCTGCTGATGAAGGTCAGGGTGCAGTTGAGCTACCCCTTCTGGATTCTGTTGTCCTGGCCCCACCTGCTGATTTTTTCCAATCATAAATTTGACCTTATTCTGTTTCTGGGGTTCTAAGACACCGTAAGTGTTGTCCTGTTCAGAAGGTTCTTTCTCTCCTAAGGGAAGTGGCATGCCGTAGTTTGTTATACTACTGTGTCCTGGAGATTCAACTCAGTTTGACCTCCTTTGTAGATTAGAGAATTACATTCAGTTTTTATAATACCATTTCAAAGAGTTCTTGGTGAGCTAAAACTTGTCTAGGAAGGTGGACATGAAGGCAACCAAATATGGTAAGGAACTGGTTACATTTAATCTAGAAAAGTGTTTTCTTGCTCAGGGAATGAACCACAGTTCAAATAGCAATTGAAGGACTGTTCTGTAGAAAAAATATGGACTTATTCTGTCACAATTTCAGAAATAGTACTAGAACCAAATCCTGATTCTTACCAGAGCCTTTAAACTCTTAGAAAACTCTAGTTGAGAGACATGACGTTTCTGGAATAGTATTTGAAAGTTCTATATTTTATATATTCTACTATATTACTGTATTTGTTTCTTAGCCTATCATGAGACCAATGTTACAGTTACTAAGAAAAACAAAGATTTCCCAGGTTCCGCCTCAGGCTACATCAGTGAGAAGCTTTGTGGGAAGGCAGGACCTGGGTTTCTGTTTTCTCAGATTAGTAACACCAGTAACTCTTCAAATGGGGTAAAAGGAAGAGGAAGAGAAATGACTATAAATGTTTGGGACCTTCTTCTGAATATACATCTCTGCTCTGTGCCCACCTTGTTTTGTGAAAGGGAGTTAACAGAGGGGCTCATCATGGACATGAGTATATTGAATTATAGCATCAGGTGATCTTAATGCTTAAAACATCTGGAATAGAACACCACAGCCTGACTGGGGTTTAATGTTCTTTTGTTCCTCCCACCCCCTGACATGCTCTTTTCAGTGTATTTTTCTGAGTTTTTATCTCAGCCTACGGGAGTCCTTAGGGGATTGATTCAGGGGGTTCTGTGTTGCAGTTTGTACTATGCCTGTGTATCAGCAGTGACCATTATTATAGTTTGGCAGATAACTGGTCCAAATTAGGTGGTCCAGTAGTAGGAAGGTCAGTGGAATGGACTAGATGAAAGAGAGTTTGTGTTTTCATAGTTGGATTGATCCAGCCAGATGGCCGGCTGGGGAGAGAACTCCCACATAGTTGTGTGGGTATGATCCAATTGCAGGACCTTCAAACTTGTGAGGAGGTGGCCTGACTATCACAGTGATTGAGGAGTGAGTGTAAAAGTAGTATGTGTATTTGGCAGAACAGAAAGTAGAAATCAAGAGGTGAAGAGGTATATATGACTGCTTTCAGAATGAGCTGGGGGTCAGTTGTGTGAATTTAAGAGTAGTAGAATGTTTTCTCTTATAAGTAATAGAAAAAAAGGTAGGTGTAAAACTTTGGGGTTTTTTTTTTGAGACAGGGCCTCGCTCTGTTCCCTAGACTAGAGTGCAGTGGCATCATCATAGCTCACTGCAACCTCAAACTCCTGCGCTCTGGCAGGCCTCTGACTCAGCCTCCTGAGTAGATGGGTCTTCAGATGCACACCACCAGGGCCAGCTAATTTCTCTATATTTTGTATGGATGGTAATCTTACTCTGTTGCTCAGGCTGGTCTCAAACTCGTAGGCTCAAGTGATCCTCCCACCTTGGCCTCCCAAAGTGCTAGAATTCCAGCTGTGAGCCACCTCATCCAGCCTGTAATACTATGTCTTAAGGCAGATATTAATAAGAGCATTTGATGCCAGGCTGCAAACAAAAGCATAGGAAAAACGTTTAGACACATGTACACATATGTAATTCTGTGCACTCTAGAGATCAAATTCTGGTAAGTTAACTGCAAGGTATCCTTCTTAACTTTAAAATGCTACACAATTTTCACCTCAGTGTAAATCCTTTTCAGGGATTTTTTGAAGATATTTTATCTGTAAACTTTGTGCTTTCTGGAGCACATAGCTCCACCTGAACTCATCTGCCACCTTGTCCATAGTTTTTGTGGACAAACCTCACACCAAAGCCCACCAGGCTCTTTATTGTTCTGTACCACACGACTGGCCTCCTTGTTGGGTATTGGACCATTGATTTTTACCTTAAATTTTTATTTTTGCACCAAATTACTATGACTTAGAGAGAGTAAAATGATTGAATTATCTTTTTCCTGTTCCTTGTTTTAATTACTCCTGAGCGTGATTTTTCACCTTCTGCTTTGGTGTCTTATGTGCTATAAATCCCATTGCCTCTCTCCGATGTGTCTTTAACCTAGGTTCTAAGGCCCTGGAGTATTCCAATGGGATTTTTGATTGCCAGTCTCCCACTTCTCCGTTCATGGGAAGCTTGCGCGCTCTGCACCTCGTGGAAGACCTGCGTGGATTGTTAGAGATGATGGAGGCGGACGAGAAGGAGGGCCTGAGGTGCCAGATCCCAGACTCGACCGCAGAGACGCTTGTTGAATGGCTTCAGAGTCAAATGGTAGATGTCTGCATGTCACCGACACTGTGTTGTGAATCTTTCACTCATTCCAAAATTTAAGAACATAACATAGCTGATTACAACAAGAAAAAGGACTCATAGAACAGTAGTTTCACTCCAGGTTTATCCCTCAAGAGATTCTATTTCCATTTTGATTCTAAGGATAACTTCTCAAAAATTCCTGTTATTCTGCATCTTATGAGTGTCAATAGGTCACCTTTTTCTGCCCATAAAAATGGCTTTTAGATTGTGCCTAAATGGCCTACTGTGGCTTACAACAAGCAGTTCTATAAGAGAAAGAACCTTGCACATAATAGATGATTTCTCCCAGTGGCAGTTCTAAATGGGAAGAGTCATGGAGACACTTCAAAAAGTAACAGAGATTTGCAGCATATTTGATATGAAGCGCCATCTAGTGGTTTCTAGCAATCATTTCAATTCTAGTCTCTAACATTGAGTTGAGTGTTACTCGCTGAACAAGGCCTCTTTCTAGGCATCCTTCTCAAAAATTGATGACGTGGCAGAGCTATCTTTTCCCTGGGCACAGTGATCAATACCATGGTTTGAATATGTGATGACCACACAAAATCTAAAGAATGTCACAAATACAGATTCAAAGGAGAAGATAGGAAAGGTGCTATCTAGTGTTTAAAGGGCAGCTTTCAGTAAGATGCACTGATATGCTTGTGAGTTAATTGTGTTTGTATAAAATCTAGTGAAAACAGTACGAAAGAATCAAGATCTGCCTTTGTGTCTGTGATAGAAGTGGAAGCTGTTTGCTTTAGGAGCCTTGATAGTTTGTCCTGTTTTCATGTCATGTGACACAAACTCCAGTGCTCCCAGCCAGTCTTGTGCTAGATCATCTTATGTTCCCACCCAATCTGCCTCTCTGCTGAGTACTTTTGTGGTGGTACAGCTACACAACCTGGACAGCTGGAGATATTTTCCTTATAAAATACACAATGCCCGACTGTTAAACTTTGTATTTGCTCTGCCAGCTTCTCCTCCTGAGAGTTAGGGGTCCAGGTTTGCAGATTTCTTTGGGGATTGCCTTATGCTCTGAAATGAGGTAGCACATCCCTTCACCCATTTTGCATCCTATCTCACCTCTTGTTTATTCCATATTGGTCTGATTTTTTACACGTAGTGAGAAAGGAATTTGCTGTTGTTAGAAGAACCCATTGCTGGCATCCTGAAGTCACTCTGTAATATCTATAAGAGTACCTGTAGCTAACTTTTTGACATGTATCTAAAATATTTCTGTTAACACATGCTTGATGCATCCTGTTAAAGGATTTCTGGAAAGGATAAAAAGGGGTGATGATGGCTCCTGAATATAAGATAAATCATGTCACTCACTCCTTTCTCAGAAATTGCAAATGATATCACATCAAGTCCAGAGTGCTTCCTGTGCATCACAAGGCCTTATAAAATTTGCTCCCCGTGACCCTTGGACCTCACCTCTCACTACAACGCCTCCCCTTTTCCCTCCACTCCTCGCACAATGGCTTCTTCACTGATCCTCAGACATGCCAGGTAAGCTGGCCTCAGGGTCTTTGTACTGGCTGTCTACTCTGCCTGGGGGAAGGCTCTTTCCCTACATATCTGGAAGGCTTGCTCCCTCACGTTCTTCTGGCATTTACTGAGAAGCCGTGCGTTCAGCGAGGCCTTCCCTCACCACCCTATCTAAACGTACACACATTTATTCTTAGTGTTCCATCCTCTTGCTTTGTGTTCTTAGCATTCTGTTTGTTCTTTCTTATGTACTATGTGTTTGTCATACTTATGTAATTTGTTTGCTGTCTTTCCAACTGGAATATAAGTATTACAAATCAGGTTTTTTTCCCTTTGTTGTTAAAAAAAAAATGGTATCCCTGGTGCTGAGAACAATGCCTGGCATACAGTAGGTACTCAATAATTTTATTTGTAATGAAACATAAAGTGGAGTACCCATTTGAATGAAATCAAGTTGTTCTGAACTTCTTGGAAATGGATAATGCCTTATTGGTCTATGTTTTTTGACCATTTTTCTATCTCAATATTAATATTTTAAACTTAAGAATCCGGAAAATGACAAATACTTAGCAGAACTTAGGAAGATTCAATTTTTGTTCTAAAAATAACAGTAACAAAGTAAACTAGATGGGGATTCAGAGAGAGAAAGGTTTTTTGTTGTTGTTAAATGTTATTTATATCTAACTTACATATATTCCCTCATCTTGACCCCAGATTTTCCACATTAAGTATGTTTTCTCAAACACACAGAGACTAGAAGTACAAAAGAAGAAAGGTGGCAAGGGGCAAAGGCCAAAGCATAAAGGGGAGAGCAAGAATGGGTGTTTGGGGTAATAAGGCACAGGTGTGGGCTGAGTGGTCCCTGCACGCCCCCACGGTGGGCTTTGTACTTTTAGAACCAAAAGGGAACTTGCACCACCATTGAGAATCCAGTGAGTAGAGGGTGTTAGGCTTATAATTTAATTATTTGATGATAATGTTAGATTTCTCCCATTTAATATTTTAAGAGTTTGGGATGTGTTTTATGACTTTAACATTGGAATATAGCTGGAATCAATCCTCTCTCCTTCCCTTCTTTCCTTTTTTATTAATAAAGTACTAAGAGTGGTCACGGAGATAGAAAGTGGAATGATAATGGCTGAGGGGAGGGAGGGCAATGTGGAAGTAATAGTTAAGGGGTACAGAGTTTCAATTTTGCGAATGAATAGAGTTTTGTAGGTAGATGATCGGGTGGGTTGCAAAACAATGTGAATGTACTTAGTACCAATGGACTGTACCCTTAAAAATGCTTAAGATGGTAAATTTACCTGTATATTTTACCACAATTTAAAAAGTAAAAATTGATGGCATCTTAAAATTGAAGGAATATTTAGAATGCTAGCAAATACCCTCTTTACATGGGGGAACTGCTCAAATAAGAAATAAAAGAGGTCCTAGAGTTTAAAAAAAGCAGTAATGGTAAAGAAGGCAGAATCGTATCTAGACAGTTACAAATACAGGCTTCCCAGAGAGAGCTGAATTTTAATGTTGGCTCAATCTCTTAGAAACCCATGTGACCTTGGGAAAATTTCTTAGGCTCTGTTTCTCAGTTTCCTCATTTATAAGATGGTGGTTCCTGCCATCCAGGGCTCTGAGGATCCCCTGAACCAGTCTATGCCGAGGGCTTCTCAGCACACCTGGCAGAGGGCTAGTCAAAAAGAGTAGATGGTAGAGAGTAAAGGGAAAATGTTTGACAGGATCCCCTGCAGTAGGAAAGAGAGCTGGGTGCAGTTACAACGGGAGTTAGGTTATAAATCACTAAGGCATACCTCACTCCCCATGACAAAAGAGTATAGGCATTTCTCAGACTGCAGAGAAGCTTCTGCAATATTTTAGAAAAACTGATACCACTTACATCATTAAGGTTTCATTCATGTTTACTGATGGCCAGCTTAGAGTCCAAATTCTTTACGACTGGTGCTAATCTTTTCATTAGTGCAGCTGGGCATTTGCAGCTGTAATTATCGTTTTGCCCATGGCAGGGAGATCCTTGCTTTGCTGTAATGCTGGTTATTTCTTTCCTACCAATTGCTGCTGCCTGTTTACTTATTTCATAGGATCAGATGTTGGAAGAAAGAAAAGTAGCACTAGTAGCTGTTACCGTGAAGAGATAGTAAATCTATAAGAATGAATTTGTTCTAATGATGTAGCTACAGCTGTGTTTTCTGCAAATGAACGAATTTCTTTTAAGACTCAGAAGTTTGTCCCCTGTAGTTAAAAACAGTCTAGGTAATATGGCATATTGGTTCAATTACTGAAGCAGAATTCTATTTTGATGTTATCATGTGTTAACACAAATATTAATAAGGGAGAATTAATGCTTTGTCAAGCTCCACATTTAAAAGAGCAAAAAGAAAATTATTTGGGCCAAGCGAATGCTTTTTGTTTACTGTAGGCCCAACTTGATCAGTTGCCTTAAAACACTCTTACAATGTTTTTTAAACAGGCAAAACTGAGGATTGTGACCTTGATCCACACCAGTAGGCGATCAGTGGATGAAATCCCTCGGAATGTCTGATCACTTGGCAGTTTTAATTATGAGGCTATCTCAAAGTCAGCAAACATTCCAAAAGTAACAGTTTTCCACGAAGTGAGTGAAAACACTGATAGTAACAACTGCAGGACAGGCATCGTAATTCGTGAGATAAGGAGACTGTAAGTGGAGGAAACGAGGCCTTCCTCACTGACCTCTGACCTGTTAGATCATCATAAACATTTGCATCTTAGTTTTACATTTGAAAAATTAGTATTCATTGCAAATGTGTATTTTTAAAAATTACTGTAAAAATTAAGATGCTCATAGTTTAAAGAGTTCAGCCATGGGACGTGTTCTCTGCAGGGCTGTTGCTGGGGAGTCCCTGACCCCAGCCCCACAGGCCAGGCCAGTCCCACCACCCTCTGATCCCCGCTGCTGTCTGGCCAGCTTTGCTCCAGGGAATGTTTTCTCAGGCCTTGGCAAACAAGGTACATCCAGAGATCTTATCTTCCTGTGTGATCACAGCTCTGTGAGTTATGCAGTGTCTCACCAAGACGTCTGAGCTTAAACTAAGGCAGGTTACCCCTTAGGCTTCTGCTAAACTCCCATGTGTGCACTGACACAGGAAAATAAATTCACCAAGTCGGTAGAACTCTCAATGGAGAGAGGTAAACATTGTACTTTTAATGAAATCATGGGTTCCTGGCATCTGTCAGGATTGACTGAAAGAGATCTCTCTGTTTCTTCAGGAAAGTGAGTTAAGAAAGAGTGAGCAACAATAATAATAGGGACAGCGCTGTTTCTGTACCGATCTCATGTCACCTTTCCCAAGTAGAAGAGAGGGGCTTTTGCTGGGTCCCTGTATCCTGTCACACATAAGTGGCTTTCAACATTTATTCACTATTGAATAAGTGAATGAATTAATGAATATGTTACTCTACTAGGATGGGTAGTAGAGTAACATATTCATGGTAGCTTCTTTTTTCTGTCCTGCTGTTCATCAGGGGACTTTGCAGTATGCTTGTAACTTTTGACCAGCAAGACGTTGTCTTCTGAACACGTACCCCTCTCCTCACTGCAGAACCCTTATTCCATCACCTCCCGGGAGAAGACTGGAGAGCAGAGTACTGGCTCTGCCTGGTGGCTTCATTTCCAGCATTGTCGGTATCATGTTCTTTAGCTATTTGGATAGTAGCAGTGTTTGATGCCTCAATGTGGTATTGGACCCAGATGCATTATGGCTGTGCTGTTTATGGCTGAAGAAATCAAGTATTACTGTCCTTCCAGCACAGTGCCCAGAGGAGAGCAGGCTGGTAATAAGTGTTTGCATGCGGTGGTAGAGATGTAACATTGATTAGGACATGAAATACCCTTATCGTAAATATTTCTTTTGGTAGCTGGAGATAACAATTATAGGAGATCGCATGGACTGAGCCTGACTTTTCCTGAATTTTTTTTTTTTTTCAGAGACAGTCTCAAGCTGTCCCCCAGGTAGAGTGCTGTGGCATTAGAGCTCACAGTAACCTCAAACACCAAACACTTGAGCTCAAGTTATCCTCTTGCCTCAGTTTTCTACTTTTAGTAGAGGGGGCGATCTCACTCTTGCTCAGGCTGATCTGGAACTCATGAGCTCAAGCAATCCACCTGCCTTGGCCTCCCAGAGTGCCAGGATTCCAGGCGTGAGCCACCATGCCCAGCCATTGATACTGAATTTTTAAAGACAGAATTCTGAAATCAAGACGGTAGTGACAGTTTTTAGAACTAGTTTTAAAAATAAATGTATTGACTGGGTAGGATTTGTGTGTGTGTCTTTGTGTATATGTAGTAATACTAATCCAACTCTCACATTGGTTGTCCTTATAAAATGGGACTGATTTTCTTTTCCCCATTTAAATTTAGGTACTTACCATTCTGATTTGGGAATATTTCATTCAAAAAGAGTTTCTATGTTTCAAAATAAGTAAGTATTATTGTGGCCAATTGCTACTTACATGTTGATTTTAGATTTCAAGAGGATATAGCCCAGGAAAAAAGAACAAAGCAAAATGAAGGTGAGGGAAACAGGAAAGAAAGCCGTAGACTAATGCAGATCCATAGAACCCAGAAGGTCAAAGGAAAACACAACATGATGCTTTCAGCAAAAATAATGGGCAAAAGACTTCTATCTACCGTGAATTGGTAGCTTGGTATATAATAACTGTGGAAATTGAATGGTGAGTACGTGGGGTTTCATCATACTAGCTTCTCATTTTACATATATGTGCAATTTTCTATAATAAAAAAAATTTTAAAACAGGCACAAAGGCAAAATGATAACATTTATTGCATCTTGATGCTTGATTATTTATAATACTTGATAATTAAAAGGAAATTGATATAAAAAGAAAGATGAAAAGCAAAGCTTTCACCTTAGTGGACACTGGCATGTATGTGGGCACCTGCTTTGTGAATTCAGGGAATTCCTGTTGCCCAGTGAGGTGCCTGCCTAGCTCTAGGATTCTATAATTCTATAAGGAATAAAGCTGTGTAGACATTTTTCTCTCCATCATGTCAGGAACACCTGGCAAACACTATAGTTCTTTAATTAAATCAAAGCGTCAGTGTTAATAGTCGAGCTCCATACCCACTGTTTATTGGACATTGTATTGCTGAGATCCCAATTCGATTCCTATTTTGACCTGAACTTTTAGCTGGATTAAATCTGGTCAGTAAAAGTTTGCGACCAGAGCTGAAGTAGAACAAACTCTGGAATTTTGCATGAAGTAATTTAGGCTGGTCCTTAATGCTTTGGAAGTCAGATCAACTCAAGAGTTTATACCTGAATCCATTTTAAATTACATGCTCTGGACTTTATAAATATCGTTGAATAATCAAGAGAAATGAAAGGCAAAATTTTGCATTGAGAGACTATTAGGAATAAATGATCAACTCACATAAAATTACTAGTCAGCTACACATGGCCAGAATCATGCTAATCTGTGACATTTAAGACAAGACACAGATGAGATGGGTGCCTTGTAGTCCCAGCTACTCAGGAAGCTGAGACAAGAGGATCACTCCGAGCCCAAGAGTTTGAGGTTGCTGTGAGCTATGACCAGAGTACTCTACAGTGGACCAGAGGGATGAGAAGATTGAAGAGAAAGAAGAGAAAAAGATTAATGAAAAGGAAAAAAAAAAAAGAAAAAGAAAAAGACAGAAGAGAAAGGAAAGGGGATATTCAAGCACTGAGGAAATTTTCCACAACAAGAGCAGCTCTATAGGAAATCTTCAGACCTATTCTCAATACTGACCACCACAATGGATGTCCACCAAAGTGAACACTGAGAAGCCAAAGGCCAGAGCTTAGCTTCCACAGTGGCACAAAAGATAAAACTACACAACAGACCATCTCATAATAAGATGAATAGAATTCCACTATACTTATCAATTCTCTCAAAAAATGTTAGTGAACTGAATTTCGTACTGAAGAGGCACAGGCTGGCTGATTGGATAAAAAAGTACAAGCCATCCATATGCTGCCTCCAGGAGACACACCTAGCCATGAAAGACAAATCAAGACTCAGGGTTAAGGATGAAAAACAGTATTTCAAGCAATTGGGAATCAGAAGAAAGGAAGGATTGCATCTTATTCTCAGATACAAGCGGATTCAAAGCAACTTTAGTTAAGAAGGACAAAAATGGACATTTCATACTGGTCAACAGAAGGAAAAACAAGGACCAAGTGATCCTCTCAATAGATGTAGAAAAAGCATTTGATAAAATTCAATATCCTTTTCTAATTAGAACTGAAGAATATAGATAGTGGTGATGCAGTTCTTAAATTGATCAAAGCCATCTATGACAAACCCACAGCTAATAGTATACTGAATAGAATAAAACTGAAAACTTTTCCATTCAGAAATAGAACTAAACAAGGTTGTCCTCTAACGCCACTACTATTCAACATAGTGCTGGAAGTTCTAGCCAGTACAGTCAGGGAACACTTTTCCACTGCTGGTGGGAGTGCAATCTAATAAACCCTTTTGGAAGGAAGTATGGAGAATCCTCAAAGAACTCAAACTAGACCTCCCACTTGATCCTGCAATCCTATTTACTGGGCATCTACCCAGAAGAAGAAAAAACCTTTAACATAAGGACATTTTCACTAGACTGTTTATTGCAGTTCAATTTATAATTGCCAAATTGTATAAACATTGTAAATCCCCACCAATTCAGTCATGGATTAACAAGTTGTGGTATATGTATGCCATGGTATACTATACAACCACTAAAAAGGATGGAGACTTTACATCTTTTGTATTAGTTTGTATGGAGCTAAAATACATCCGTCTTAATAAAGCATCAGAAGAATGGAGATGCAAGAATCCAGTGTACTCAATTCTGATACAAGGACAATTGCTGCTAGTACTTGGTGGCAGAAGCAGAGATGGGGGAGGGAAAAGAGGTAAGGAGGAAGGGAGGTTTGGGGCCATGGTGTATGACACATCTTTTGGGGAAAGGACACTATTAATAGAGGGACTTCACCCAGCAAATGCAAGTCATGTAACCTGGCTCATTGTATCCTCTATGATTCCCCAATAATAATGATAAGAATAATAAAAAGAGTGTAAAATTCTTAAAGTAAAAAAAAAAAAAAGACAAGACACAGAGGCCGGGAGCTGGGGCTCATGCCTGTAGTCCCAGGACTCTGGGAGGCCAAAGAGGGGCAATTGCTTGAGCTCAAGTGTTTGAGACCAGCCTGAGCAAGAGTGAGACCCTGTCTCTGCTAAAGATGGAAAAATCAGCCAGGCATTGTGGTGGCCACCTGTAGTCCCAGCTACTCAGAAGGCTGAGGCGAAAAGGATTGCTTGAACCCCGGAGTTTGAGGTTGCTGGGAACTATGATGACACAGTGACACTCTATCCATGGCCACAGAATGAGACTCTGTGTAAAAAAAAAAAAGAAGAAGAAGAAGACAAGATACAGAAGGGAAGCCAGTAGAGGAGGAGAAGAACATGACCCACTGTAAGGACGAGGGGTGGGCACTGGTTATGAACGATGGATTTAGAGAAGCAGAGAGAACGTGGGGGCGTAGAGTGGTGACCACACACCCTGGGGTAGGTTTTGGAAAGGAGAATGGAAAAAAGCTCACTGAGAGGAGGACACTGAGAATAGTAAGCAGAGGCAGTACGAATAGGTCTTGGGGAAACAGGAAAGAAAGAGGCCAAAGCAGAGAGGGAAGGATGGGGTTTTAGGAAGAGGTTAAGACTCACTTCCCCCAAGACTGGCAGGAGAGAAGGAAGGAAAGATGAAGGAGGCAATGCGTAATATTCTGCATTGAAGAAGCAAGTGTCTGAGAGAATTCATGCAAAGTGGCCTCAGCTACTGTCCATTAAAAAGACTCTGAGATCACCTCCTGAACATGTTGGGAAGTAGACTGTGAGCTTGAGGAGATAGGAGCTAGAGGTCAGCCACGGTTCACAGTTTCTCTACCGGATCACAGAGGAACTATGAATGAAAGCCTTACCTAGGAGCAAGAAGGCCAGGTTAAAACACACATGCATTTATCCTTTTGTTCAACCCATGTTTATTAAACACCTGTCATTGTGCCTTCAGTAGGCATTCAGTTAGCACACACTATATGTCAGACTCAACAACAGATGTAGTCACAAAGAATACAGAGTGTTAGAAAAGGGAGCCGAGTGTGTGAGCGAGTCAAATCTGGTCCATCGAGTGTGATGCCTACTGGAACAAAGGCTGTAACTGGCGTATGAGTAAATGGTTAATTCAAGGAAGACCTCATCATAGACCAAGCCTTGATGGAAGTGGACCTGAAGGAATGAGGAAAGAAGAGGAAAGGGTGGGAAGACAGTCTGTGCGGAGGGAATATTAGCATGTGAGAGAGCATGCCCCGTGTCGGGGCTTGGAGTGGTCTGGTAGGTAACTGGGAACTGGAGAAGGAATGGAGGCGACAATGTATTTATCTACCAAACTTACCTCCAACATTTTTAACGCAAAGGTAACAAATGTGGCAGAAATATAAATAAACCCTCGTGGTTAGCAAAAATCTCTACCTACTTAACACAAGTGTGTAATATTGGTGACTGTTAAATTTTACTTTATGTTCCTTTAGCAACTTTTAATGTTTAAAAAAACACTGAACTACCTTTGAGCAGTGTGAGTACTCAGACATATCGAGATAGTTGACAAACACAAGCACGCTCATTTTGGGTCAGTTTTCACTATCTGTTTTTATTCAGGGATAATTTTGAAGCCCTGGTTTTGGAACCTCTCACTTCCATATCATACATGGTATCAGGTGAGGAATCTCTGCTGATGTGGCTGTAATTTCCTCCAATCAGACAAAACAAATTTTACTTCTTATTCTCACTGAACAAAAGGTGTTTTTTTACCTAATGAAATATATCTATTTCTAAACATGGCTCATATGGGAATTTAAAAACTGCTATCTATCTGTAAATGGTCCTCATCAAAATGAGAAATGAACAGCTATTCATGAGCCACCTTGTTGCTTTCTTAGATGGAGACACCTTGAGTTTTGCATCCTGGCTGCCCCCCCCCCCCCAAATATTATTATTGTGGTAGTACCCAGGGATGGAAGTGCTTCAGGCTGTCCACCAGACTCTTCATAATACTTGTAATTTAAATCTGGGCACTCCATTTCACAACATAAGCAGCGTTAATTATATTGTGCTAATTGTGCAGGTATGTGGTCAAACAGCCGATGTTAAAAATTGATCTGCTCCTAATATGAACGGCTCATTTACTAAACTGGCTTCTGATTCTTTTGTGGCCTCTTGGGAAATATATCCAGTGTGTTTAAGTTTTGAGAAGAAATATCCTGAAATTTTCTCTTTAGTGAAAGCCCTGTGTTTTTTGTTTTCCTTCCTAGCACATGACTTTTGTTAGTCTCGAAATTGATACTGGAAACTGTAATATTTGGAAAAGTATTAATAGCACAATAGTATCAGTTAATTCTGAAAAAATAAAGACGTCACATTAGGTATGCCCCAGTCAGTAAGGACAGACAGTTTGTACTTTTTTCTGATTCTAAATCTGAAGGTGTTAGTTGCTTTTTAAATTGAACTCTGGAGGGACCCCTATTTAGCCATTTTGGATTCCAGCTGGCTTTTTTTCCTACAGTATTTGAATAAAAAATCAGGAAATCTGTTGGGATTACATATTTTATGGTTATAAACTATTTAAAAGCTATTAAAAACCACGTATACTTAATATGCTTCAAAATGACAGTTTGTATGTTTCTTTCATGACTTATATATGATAGCCAAGAGAAAAAAAATCTATACTTCCTTTCTCAATTTCTTCTTCCTCTGGCATTTATCCTATGCATAAAACACCCAAATTGTATTTAAAAGGCTGGAGGGACTGGAGGAGGGAAGAAGCAGTGAGGGTGGGTATGTGCAGCTAAGGCGGATGCGAGGGAGGGTACAGGCTCTGCCCTGGAGCTGAGCCAAACAAGGAAACCCAAGGAGTTAATGAGTTTTAAGACAGAAAGTGGTAAAATGCTGATAGGCATGGCTAGTCCACCCTTGCAGGGGAAGTCATCTGTGGGCTGTGTAAGCCTCCTGGGAAAGAGAAAACAGTTGGGGTGTCTCCTGCACGCTCCCCAAGCTTTGCCTGCTCCTGGGTGTGCGTCTGCCGATAGTGAAGATTATTACTCACCATTGTTCCTTGGGGGGTCCTTATTTTTTTCCTTGGTAAGGAATTCTTGTGTAGTTTGGTGAAAACACACCTAAATGCTTCACATGCCAGTCTTACCTATTTTGAGGTAAATGAACCAGATTGTGGCCTCCTATTTTCTGATTGACATTGACAACTGTGCTGAATTCACCTCAGGCTCCTTGGGTTAAAAACATGCGATTTTTCGTTTGCCTTAATATGTCGATACTGACGAGACTTAGCCTCACCCCTGTTATTTCCTTTTTCAGACAAATGGACACCTCCCTGGGAACGGAGATGTGTATCAGGAAAGGCTGGCACGTTTAGAAAATGATAAAGAATCCCTCGTTCTTCAGGCAAGTGATTTTTAAATGTTGATCGTTCCTCATGACATATTTGCAAGGAGTATTTTAAATTGGGATGGCAAATTCAAATGCTTACAACAGCCAGGCTGCCAAGGGCAATGAAGTGCAGGAGGGAGGGGTGAGGCCCTGGGCAGAACAAGGGCAGGTACACCCAGCCTAGAGGGACCCGCCCTCAGTCAGCCTCAGCGCCAGGGCCAGTCTGATTAGAGGCACAGGGGCAGCTGATCTGACTTTCTGGTCTCATTTGTCCTATGATCTGATTATTTGGGGTATATTTTAAAATGCAACAGAATTTCAGATATATGAATCTATAGTATAATATAAGACTGGGCACTGTGGCTCACGCCTGTAATCCTAGCACTCTGGAAGACTGAGGTGGGTGGATCACTTGATCAGGAGCTCAAGACAAGCAACAGTGAGACACCCCCACCCCGTCCCTACTAAAATAGAAAAACTAGCTGGACGTTGTCAGGGGCACCTGTAGTTCTAACTGCTCGGGAGGGTGAGGCAAGAGAATTGCTTGAACCCAAGAGTTTGAGGTTGCCGTGAGCCATAATGCCACGGCACTCTACTGAGGTAACAAAGTGAGACGTTGTCTCAAAAAACAAAAAAAATCTGAATATATATGTATATATTTTTGAGTTTGGGTATGTATATTTAATTTTTCAATGTAATACCACGGGCCAGACAAAACGCAGCAGTGAGTAGAAATTTTGGGCTAAATTTAAGTTTGCTTCATCATAATGTTTTGAATTCTTGGCAAATATTTTTCTTAGGTATTTTGAGCTTAATGATTTGAAGTATATTTACTTGACTGGTGATAATTGTGGAAAAACTCAGAGAGTTGCAGTAAGCACTGAGGTTGAAGGAGTCACCCAGCAACCAGCTCCTCATGGACCTCTGAATGTGTTGAGTTGTGATCAGTGTGACCGTGAAAGATCTTATGAAATTTGAGTCCCGGGCGGCACCTGTGGCTCAGTGAGTAGGGCACCGGCCCCATATGCCAGAGGTGGTGGGTTCAAACCCAACCCTGGCCAAAAACTACAAAAAAAAAAAAAAAAAAGAAATTTGAGTCCCCTGGTTTCTTTCTCTTATTATTCTTGAAGTATCAAATTTGAGTAGTCCTTAATAATTTCTATTTCAAACATGAACTTCATTTCTTCTCTTCACCTCTAATACTATTTCCCTTCTTCCTCCCCCCCAAAAGATAATTTATATGCACACTCTGTCTCATAAATAGTTGAAATGGTTTAACCTACGAAGTATTATATTCCCTAATGAATACTTCTTCTAAAATTGTATCGGACTCCTTAGATCAAGAAGCAACTTGTAGATAGGAACATGAAGGACTGCTCTTTTCTTGTTTATTTCAAGCCTTTTTTTCTTTCTGGCCGTAGGAGCAGTGCGATCATTCTGGTGTTCCATTTAGAGATAGGACCCAAACTCTTTCTAACTCATTGCTGTATTTTACTCCACACCCAGGTAAGTGTGTTAACAGACCAGGTGGAGGCTCAGGGGGAGAAGATTAGAGACCTGGAGTTTTGTCTGGAAGAGCACAAAGAGAAGCTGAATGCCACGGAAGAAATGCTGCAGCAGGTACGTGCAGAGCCTGTGCCCCGGGAGACGCCGCACTTCCTGTCATGTCTGCTCTGGCGCAGCAGGAAATGTCAAGATTCACTTAGAGTAGAACATTTTACACAAAAATCTAGACTAGCACTGTCTCAAAACCCACAATATAAAATGTTTATGTAATTAGGGCTCGGCGTCTGTGGCTCAGCGGGCTAAGGCTCCAGCCACGCACACCTGAGCTGGCGGGTTCAAATCCAGCCTGGGCCGCCAAACAACAATGACGGCTGCAACCAAAAAATGGCCGGGCGTTGTGGTGGGTGCCTGTAGTCCCAGCTACTTGGGAGGTGGAGGCAGGAGACTCGCTTGAGCCCAGGAATTGGAGGTTGCTGTGAGCTGTGATGCCACAG
>CAUYON010136199.1:0-13589 GCA_963573935.1 Arctocebus calabarensis
CTCAGCCTTCCAAGTAGCTGGAACTATAGGTGTCCGCCACAATGCCCAACTATTTTTAGAGATGAGGTCTTGCTCTGACTCAGGCTGGTCTCTAACCTGGGAGCTCAAGCAATCCACCTGTCTTGGCCTCCCAGAGTGCTAGGATTACAGGCATGAGCCACCTGGCCCGGCCCCTGATCACCTTTGATGACAGTATTTTAAAAGAACTCAGTCATGTGTGTGCTTGCAAGTAAGAAGTAATCTTGTAAGATATTCAAATATATTGTTTTCTGTCATTGCCATGAATTGAGTAGACTTCTCTGTAACACTAGGCATTTAAGAGAATGTATAAAAATCACGATTGGCTCGGCGCCTGTGGCTCAAGCAGCTAAGGCGCCAGCCACGTACACCTGAGCTGGCGGGGTCAAATCCAGCCCGGGCCCGCCAAACAACAATGACAGCTGCAACCAAATAAATAAATTAATTAAATAAAATAAATCACATGATTACTTTTGACTGGTGTCTAACATGTTTCCAGCTTTGCTACTTGGAAGTTCAAAGTCAATCTGACTCTTGGTCCTTTACATGTGTTTTTTTTTCTCTCTGGATATTTTGAAAATCCCTTTGTCTCTGGTGTTCTGAAGTGTCTTGGTGTAGGTCTTTGCCCATTCCTTGCTCTGAGTGAAAAATTTCACTGTAGAAATTGATTTCCTGCAGGACTAGGGATTTCCGGGTGGTGGTGGTGGTGGTTTTTTTTTTTTTTTGAGACAGGGTCTCATTCTGTCACCCAGGCTAAAGTGCAGGGGTATAATCACAGCTCATTGTAACCTTCAACTCTAGGGATCAAGAGATTCCCCTGCCTCAGCCTCCCAAGTAGCTGGGACTACAGGTTGGTACCACCAAGCCTGGCTAATTTTTTTTCTATTATTTATTTATTTATTTGTTTGTTTGTTTTTGAGACAGAGTCTCACTTTGTCACCCTGGGGGTGCTTTGGTATCATAGCTGACAGTAACCTTAAACTCCTAGGCTCAAGCAATTCTCTTGTCTCAGCCTTCTAAACAGCTGGGACTACAGGCACCGGCTACAACACCCAACTATTTTTTAGAGATGGGGGTGGGTCTCTCTCTTGCTCAGGTTGGTCTGGAATTCCTGAACTCAAGCAATCCACTGGCCTTGGCCCCCCAGAGTGCTAGGATTACAGATGCAATTTTTTTTCTATGTTTTGTAGAGACTGGATCTCACTCTTACTGGTCTTAAATTCCTAGCCTTAATCAATCTTCCTGCCTCACCCTCCCAGAGTGCTAGAATTATAGGTGGGAACCACCACGCCCAGCCTAATTTTTCTACTTTTTTTTTTTGTAGAGACAGGGTCTTACTCTTACTCAGGGTGCCATGTATTATTATTTGGATAATTTGCTTCTTTCTTTTTCCCATGTTTTTTATTTCTTCTATTCCTTTTTTTTTTTTTTTTTTGAGACAGAGCCTCAAGCTGTCACCCTGGGTAGAGTGCTGTGGCATCATAGCTCACAGCAACCTCCAATTCCTGGGTTCAAGCGAGTCTCTTGCCTCCGCCTCCCAAGTAGCTGGGACTACAGGCGCCCGCCACAACGCCTGGCCATTTTTTGGTTGAAGCCATCATTGTTGTTTGGCGGGCCCCGGGGGCTGGATTCGAACCCGCCAGCTTAGGTGTACGTGTCTGGCGCCTTAGCCCATTGAACCACAGGCGCCGAGCCTCTTCTATTCCATTTTTAAAAATATTTATTGAGGACCTACTATCTGTCTAGCTTTGTTCTAGGCATTGACCAAAACTTACAAAATGGGTTCATATTTTAGGTAGATACTGAACATTCTGCAGTGATTCTATAGTTTTCTTTTTTAATTTACACTCCAATTTCCATCTTCTTTTGTTCCTCTTTCTGGAAGATTCTATAACTTCCTTATCCAACTCATTTGTTAAAGTGTTTACTCCTGCTATATTTTCAGTTTTCAAAGTTATTTCCTAAGTGCGTACCTATCTTCCCTTCTCTTTCTGAGAACATATTTAATAGTTCTATTTACTTATTTATTTTGCTTCTGGTATTCTCGCAACACCTCTACATTTATTTGTCCTATTTATTTGTTTTGGTTTCTATTTTTTTTTTTTTGGCCAGTGCTGGATTTGAACCCACCACCTCCAGTATATGGATCCAGCACCCTACTCCTCTGAGCCACAGGTGCCACCCCTTGGTCTCTATTTTTAATGATAAGAACTTTTATTTTCACATAGTTATATTCAGAGCCCAAAAAACTAAGAGTGTGATTGGCAGCTATATCTGAGAGTATGGAACTTGTCAACGGCTGGCCTTCACATGTAAGGCGATTGGGCAAAACTTCAACTTCACTGAGGGATTTCCCCCCTTGAAATCGTCTTATCCATAGTTAGGTTGCCAGGGTTCACACATGATATTCGAACCTCAAGGTGGGTTTACCCCTAAAGTTAATTATACTCAAGCTCGTCACAGAATGTTTTAGATTATGCACATTAAAATCAAATTCAGGTTCGTGTCCCAGTGGAGTCACCAAAAAAACCCAAAAACAAACAAACAAAAAAATCAAATGAGACAACAGCTGCCTGATGCAATCTTTTTTTTTCTTTTTCTTTTTCCTTTTTTCCCCTCTCCCCAACCCATGCAATTTGTATCAGAAAAATACACTGGAACATTGTCTTTGTTAAACTAGACTTTATTGCAGAACTGCCCACTAGGTATGTCACAAATGGGTTATAACCATTCTGAGGCATGAACCCTTACCCTTTGATCAATGAGGTGCAAGTAAATGTAAAACAATCAACCCTCAAAAAAAAAAAAAAAAAAGCCTTGATTTGTAGCATTTGCTAATTTTTTATTTCCATGGTGTGAATATTCCTATCATGGACAATTTCAAACTGTGAGATGTCAGAGTGCAGACTTGGTGCACAGTTGGCTCTTGGGAGCTCAAGGAGCTGGTGGAAGTATCAGGTACATGGTACCTGCCCTGGGTTGTCACCTTCTGCTGGAAGCAGTCTTGTCAATTTACTCCAATGTGCTTTTCAACTACAGTATTTTAATCACCCCACACACACACATATCATGACATGACAAAGGCTGGGAAGCCCTGCTCTACTGCGATTTTTAATTTCTAAAATAATGTATGTGTCTCTATCTCCATACATGCAACTCGATTCACTAAGATATATTAATTTTTCTTGCATGTGTATAAAGAATATTCTTTTTGAGGCTTTACAAAAAGTTTCTTGTTCTGTTATAACTCCCCTACCAAAGTTTTCTAGAAACAATTCAATACAGAACATGTTGGGGGCTTGGTGCCCATAGAACAGTGGTTACAACACCAGCCACATACACTGAGGCTGGTGGGTTCGAACCCAGCCTGGGCCTGCTAAACAACAATGACAACTGCAACAACAACAATAATAATAGCCAGGTGTTGTGGCAGACGCCTGTATTCCCAGATACTTGGGAGGCTGAGGCAAGAGAATCACTTAAGCCCAAGAGTTGGAGGTTGCTGTGAGCTGTGATGCCATAGCACTCTACCGAGGACGACATAATGAGAACTCATCTCAAAAAAAAAAGAACATATTGGGCAATTCTGGGGTATTTTGCTATTATTTCATTATATATATGGTTTTAAAATTTCAGATTAATATGAGGATACCATTAAGTTACAATGTTCACATTTGTTAAAGTCTCTGCTGGAACTATGTCCCACACCAAGGAAGTGTGCCATACATACACCTGACATTGTGCCCGTTAGGTGGGCATTTTGCTATTTTTGTGATTGTTTAATGTCCTCATCTCTGGGCATATTCAGATACCAGTATATTGCGATCTTACTTTATTTTCTTCCACCAGAGTCACCCAGTGAAGACTGTTTAGTGAGGGGACACTATGGACGAGTTGTTAGCTGCCAGCTACACAGGCTGTCACAGGGTCATTTTGTGATTGTTATTTTGCTCTCTCATCCAAGTACTAACCAGACCTGACCCTGTTTAGCTTCTGAGATCAGACAAGATATGGCGCGTTTCAGGGTGGCATGGCTGTAGACTGTTTCACTCTTTCAATCTGCTGTTAATCTTGAACTCAGACTCGTGCCTGGGTTTCCACATGGGATTCTATGAAACCCAGGTGACAAATTATGACCAGGAGCTTGGAAGGGGAATAGTACCCCAGTTTCTGCATAGTTGCCATGCAATTAATTACCTTGAGAGTTTGCTGCTTCAGGAATGCTCTTGGCCTGGTGGCAGCATCCTCTCCAGGGCTGGGGTTATGGGGTGAGAAGGAGCTGCCGACCTCCAGTGGCTTCCCAGATAATTACATCAGTGACTGTTCAAGCCTAGAGTTCCTGAGGACTTTAGGAACAAGTGCCGGCAGGGCAGCGCCCAAGGAAAGCAGAGTAAGAGCCAGCAAAATTTCAAATGTTACTGTCATCGCAGCCCCATGAGTATCCTCAACTTGCTGAAAAGTATGGATGCATGAATTGTAGATTTTTTAACGATTATATATACTATTGCTTCGTAATCAAAGAAGACGTATGTTTAAGATGGAAGAATAAGAATGTAAACATTTATGTTAGACCAAGAGAGGGCCATGCAACCTAGAAATTCAGAACAATCGAAGAAGAGGAGGTAGAGAACTTTTTAATATCAAGAGTTACATAAATAAAGGTTAAATTTTTAAGTCGGAGAGGATGTTGAGAAATTGTAATCCTTGTACATTGCTGATGAGAATTTAAAATAGTGCAGCTGCTGTGGAAAACAATATGTCAGTTCCTCAAAACATTAAACATAGAATTATCACATGATCTACTAATTTCACTTCTAGGTACATATCCAAAGAATTGAGAGCAAGGGCTTGAACAGATATTTGTATATCCATGTTCATAGCAGCATTATTCACTGTAAAGTGGAAATAAACCAAATGTCCATTGACAGATGAATGAATAAACAAAATGTGGTATATACAGGCAATGGAATATTATCCAGTCTTAAAAAGGAAGGAAATTCTACATGGCACAACATGGATGAACCTTGAAAACATCATGCTAAATGAAATGAGCCAGACACAAAAGGACAAGTAGTCCATGGTTCCTAGGATTTACCTAGTACAGGCAAAATCACAGAGACAGAAAATAGAATGGTGGTTAACAAGGGATGGGGAAGGAGAGAATAGGGAGTTATTGTTTGATGACTGCAGAGTTTCTATCTGGAAAGACGAAAAATGTTCTGGAGATGAATGTTGATAATGGTTACATAACAATGTGAGTGCACTTCATCTAATAACACTGACTATATATTTTAAAATGGTTAAGATGGTAAATTTTATGTTTTGTATATTTTGTCCCAATAAAAAACAATACTGGGCTCGGCACCTGTGGCTCAATGGGCTAAGGCACCAGCCACATACACCTGAGCTGGCGGGTTCGAATCCAGCCCGGGCCCGCCAAACAACAATGACAGCTGCAACCAAAAAATGGCCAGGCGTTGTGGCGGGCGCCTGTAGTCCCAGTTACTTGGGAGGGGGAGACAAGAGACTCGCTTGAGCCCAGGAATTGGAGGTTGCTGTGAGCTGTGATGCCATAGCACTCTATCCAGGGTGACAGCTTGAGGCTCTGTCTCAAAAAAAAAAAAAAAAAAAAAAACTAATTTTTGGCTCCACACCAGACTAATTTGAGTAGAGAGGGGAAAGAAGGGGCAAGGGGAGGGGTGGCGCCTGTGGCTCAAATGGGTAGGGCGCCAGCCCCATATGCTAGAGGTGGTGGGTTCAAACCCAGCCCTGGCCAAAAATCGCAAAAAAAAAAAAAAAAGAAGGGGCAAGGAGACCAGGCTTGAGTATAGGCATTTTTGAAAAGCTTCTTAGATGATTCTGGTGCATGGTGAGGGTAGAGAACTCCTGACTCAGATTCTTTTTGGCTTCAACTGTCTATGATTCTAAGTAAAATGACCCAACAAACAAAAATTAAGGCTGCCAACATTTTGCCCCAATTTCCTAAATACAAATACCTGCTTCCTTTGATAAATTGCCCGAATCCAAATTGCTAATGGACTTACACTGCTTCTTTTCCAAGCTCATTTTTTTTCTGTTTATTATTCCTTTTCTGAAATGAATTGATCTCTTCACAAAGTTTCATTTAACAAATGTACAAGTCTCCACTCAATTAGGATTTTGTGTTTGTTTGTTTCTAATTCTTTTTCTTTTCTTTTTTGTTGTTGGGGATTCATTGAGGGTTCAAGAAACCAGATTTCAATTAAGATTTTTATACATAATAACAGATTCTAATAAATGTTGTTCTTTTATTTATTTATTTATTTATTTATTTATTTATTTTGAGGCAGAATCTCACTATTTCCCCCTCAGTAGATTGCTGTGGTATCACAACTCACAGCAATCTCAAAATCTTGGGCTTAAGCAATTCTCTTGCTTCAGCCTCTCAAGTAGCTGGGACTGCAGGCACCCACCACAACGCCCAGCTATTTTGTTATTGTAGTTGTCATTGTTGAGCTGAGCCATACAAGTTGTTCTTATAGAGAACATTGTATATTTACATTCAGCAAGATGTTTCTTTGCCAAAATCAATCTTTTTTGAAGCCTGGCCTTTCCATTTTATTTGTCATAGATATCCAAGCAAGTCTTTTTACCCAAGGCTTTATTTTAAAGTAATAATTGTAGGATATTATTTTCTAGATAAATTATTTAAAAAATAATTGATTTGTAAACACGAAAAGCATTGAGAAAGATTTCAATAATGAATTCTTGAAGTGACACACCAAAAGAAAAACATGGATTATTTTGCCAGAAATCTAATTATTTTATAAAATAAGGATTTGTTTTGAAGTATTTCATTGTCTTGATGCAATAATCACAGGATATTGCACCAGACTACAAAATAAGTGTTAGGCTAAGTTAAAGATGAAATTGAAAATATTTTCAAATGTTTCCTATTTAAAATGAGAGAGCTGATGGGTGTGAAATGAAACTTTCTGCTCTAGGAGGTTTTTTAACAACCGCATATACATCTCCTAATGAGTTTTGAGTAAAAATTGTTCGAGGAAGAACAAGCTTAATTGAGCTAAATCTTCTAGAAGTTAATATTAAAAGTTTTTGCCTTTCTCTTTTAGAACTTCTGGCTTGAAATTTTTCCTTTAAAACATATATGTTAGCTTTGTAAGTTCTCAGTGAACAGTGTGGCTTGCGTATGCTGTATACAAAGGATAGCTAGGAAATTATTGAATTAGTTTGCACTAACAAAGGAGCAAATTTTTGTGCTTTTTAAACCACATTAATATATGGGATTCTAGGCTCGGCGCCTGTGGCTCAACGGGCTGAAGCGCCAGCCACGTACACCTGAGCTGGCAGGTTCGAATCCAGCCTGGGCCCGCCAAACAACAATGACGGCTGCAACCAAAAACAAAAATAGCCAGGCATTGTGGCGGGCGCCTGCAGTCCCAGCTACTTGGGAGGCGGAGGCAAGAGACTCGCTTGAGCCCAGGAATTGGAGGTTGCTGTGAGCTATGATGCCAAGGCACTCTATCCAGGGTGACAGCTTGAGGCTCTGTCTCAAAAAAAAAAAAAAAAAAAAAAGGCAGAAAACCCTCTTTGGTTTGAACAGAGAAGGTCTCAAGAAGGGACGGATGATTGCTCCAGTCTTTCCCAGCCCATTCTCTGCAAAGCCTCCCTGTCTCACCACTCTGGTTTCCATTCCCTGCACTCGTTAGCACCCCCAGCAGTGTGCACAACACTCTTTTGCTGAGGACCAGAGTAACAAGCCTCTCATTCCTCTGTGATACCCCACTGGGTCTTATCTAAGGAAAACTAAAAAGAAATTCATTTCGGTAAATATAATTACAATAATATGTTATACTATGTAACATACACATTATATAAATATAAATGTAGAACATAATATACATTACATAAAAATGACTAATATGAATCAATAACAAACATATAAAATGTAAATAATAGAAAGCCAACACAATCTAAAAAGCATCTATGACAGTCTAAATTTCCTCACATGGCGTTCCAAGATTTTCAAAATCTTGCCTTGCCCCCACCTTTCTTTCCAGCCTTCTCCTTTCGTGCTCCAGTGAGGTCTGATGGCTCTCATCCTCCTAAATAGGTCAGTGCTTGCTCACACTTTCGCACCTTTTGGATCACAAGGGGTCCCCTGCGGGGTGTGGGATGACTCGGGTTCCCACACTTCCTCTTCAGCTGTCGCCTTCTCTGTGAGGCCGTCCTCACCTCTGCGGGGTGGGTTGACTCCCACGTGGGATGTCTCAGGGCACTTGGGCACATTCATTCAGGTCACTGCTTCCCAAACTTTCTAGAAGGTAAGACTCAACTATAGTGTTTGTTTTTGTTTCATTTTGTTTTTGCAGTTTTTGGCTGGGGCTGGGTTTGAACCTGCCACCTCCGGCATATAGGGCCAGCGCCCTACTCCTTTGAGCCACAGGCACCGCCCATAACTATAGTGTTTGTTAAAAAACAGATTCCTGGTAATCTGTCTATCTACCAAACAGCCCTGGGGATTCTCATGGTCAGAAAAGTTATGAAAAAACTGCTGTAGATCATAGCCCTTCCCATATTACATTACCATTGTTTGAATTGTCCGCCTTTCCATAGCCTGCAACCTGCATCTGTTCATTTTTGTGTCCCCAGCTCCAAGATAATGCCCCACTCATAGAAGGAAGCAAAATATAAATGAATGAAAACTCTAATATGTATGTTCCTTGTCATAAGAATCCTGGAAACATGGGGAAGACAATGTTTCTTTTGACTTCTGCATTCCCTTATTCCAAGATAACTACCCTTCACATTTATTAAGTTGCTCTTAACTAAGTTGTTTGTTCCTTTTTCTCAGCACCTTACCTACAGACCTATTTCTCACTATCCAGACGCTACCCATCACTGAAATCTTACGAATGCTAGAATTAAGCCTCTGTTGTTGTTGTTTTTTTTTTAGAGACAGTCTCACTTTATCACCCTTAGTAGAGTGCTGTAGAGTCACAGCTCACAGCAACCTCCAGCTCTTGGGCTTAGGCGATTCTCTTACCTCAGCCTCCCGAGTAGCTGGGACTACGAGCACCCACTACAGCGCCCAGCTATTTTTTTTGTTGCAGTTTGGCCAGGGTCGGGTTTGAACCCACTGCCCTCAGTATATGGGAACCCACCACCCTCAGTATTTTGGGCAGTGCCCTACTCACTGAGCCACAGGCGCCGCCCACCTCAGTCTTTTCTATGTGAAGAGAATGTTAATAATTCCTACTTCATCGTTGTTGTTTTTTTTATGAGAAGTAAATAGAATAATGTATGTAAAACACTTAGCACAATATCTAATATTGGGAAGTGCCACATAAATGAGGTAATAATTATGACAAAGACCAGTCAGATATAGTCACTTGGGGGACGTTATTGACTTTGTAAAGTCAAAGTACAAAAAAGGAGCCTAAATGTGATGCTTTGAGCCATCTTAGAGGGTACAAGTGAAGACTTCAAAACCCTTTCTCCTGTTGCCAAATTTCAACATCCTTCCTGATTCAGCCTCTCTTCCCCTATTGCTATAATAATCCACATTTCATAGCAAAAAATAATATTATCAAGGAAGACAGGAAGAGCTAACATGTTAATGCAAACTTGGTCCCTTTTTGGAAAAATTTGTCCCTGGAGATTTTATCTAAATATTTGTCTTTCCAGGGCTTAGCATTTTGTAATGTTTAGTACCTTTGCATAAATACTGATTTCTGAAGGATGGGAACTTTAATCACCGTTTTGCCATCTCCCCATGATGTCCAGTATCAATACATCAATATCAGAGTTTGATCAATTCTGTGCCAAGGGAGAAGATAATGGCCAAATATTCAGGGTCCCAAAAGACTGCAGGTTTTTGGCTCTGTTCAATAGACAAAGAAATGCTAAGTGACAGAAGGCTGTGTTGTTGCCTAATCCTGGACAAAAAAGGAGAAGAAACATTAACCCTAGAGATCTGGCTGCTTGCCCAGGGTGCTTAAGTGATAATCCAGAATAACTCAACTCCACCCCCTTTTCGACCTCCACACTCAGCACATTTTTTCCCTGCTAAAGGCCAATCTCCTTTAACGTATAATCTTTACTTACTTTAAATCTACAGGATCCTTTAGGAGCTTCCTAGTTAAATTAACCTTTTGAGGTTAACACCCGGATCATCGTAAATGTTTAGTCTTTCCAAGCCGTGGTCTCTGCTTCATCCTACCCTGGAGCCTTCTGTAAGATTCAGATTAGACTGATGCAGGGGAAGCTGTAGGTCTAGGGAGAGGGAGCAGTCTCCCCAGATTCTATCCGTCTTTGGTCTATAATGTAATGGGACCTGAAATATAGAATCTAGAATAAGACTCAAGGTACTTTATTTTATTTTATTTTATTTTTTTGACACAAGGTACTTTAAAAATCTTCAAAGCTATTACATTTTAAGATGACACAACCATAATAGCAACACCAATCTGAATATATGACAGGTTTTTTTTTGTTTTTTTTATTGTTGGGGATTCATTGAGGGTACAAGAAACCATGTTACATTGGTTGCAATTGTATATGACAGTTCTTATCTCCATCTTGAGACATACTCAAGTGCTTTTTGGTGGAAATGCAACCTACTAGCAACATGTCCTTTTTTCTGGTATTTAAAGTTGTGAGAGTGGGGAAAAAGATAGAGTTGTGAGACTGAATGAAACATGAGTAAAGGCAGAGAAAAGATATGATCAATCACTTCTCAGATAAATGAAACTGCCTACATCAAGTGACGTATTTATCTGGAATAAATTTGCATGGCATTGTGTGGTCTGGTTCACATGATCCTTCCAGATTTAGAAAGCATTTATTGAATCCCTAGTGTATGCTGGGCATGATTCTTTGTAAAGTCACAAACATTGTCTTATTATTATCCATTTCCTTTTATGGATAAGGAAACAAAAGCTTAGCGAGGTTAAGTCCCTTGCCAAATTTTGAATAGAATTCAAAATTAGTGTTATGCTAGTACAACCTCTACCAAAAAAAAATTTTTTTTTTGAGACAGAGCCTCAAGCTGTCACCCAGGATAGAGTGCTGTGGCATTACAGCTCAGCAACCTCCAATTCCTGGGCTCAAGCAAGTCTCCTGCCTCTGCTTCCCAAGTAGCTGGGACTGCAGGCGCCCGCCACAACGTCTGGCCATTTTTTGGTTGCAGCCGTCATTGTTGTTTGGCGGGCCGGGGCTGGATTCGAACCCACCAGCTCAGGTGTACTTGGCTGGCACCTTAGCCCGTTGAGCCATAGGCACCGAGCCTCTACCAAAATATTAAAAGCAAGATATCTTTGAACAAAGGAGAATTGAGAATTAAATTGTTTTCTTGTTTTGCACAATTTTTTCAATTCAAGAAATATTGAAGGAATATTTATTGAGCACTTATTATATACCAGATACTGTCTTAGACACTAAGGATGCAATTGTAAATGAAACAGAATGTCACAGAATGTTGCAAAGCTTATATCTGCCTGGGAGAAGATAGAAAACAAACAACAGCCTAGTCGGTCATGGTGGCACATGCTAATAATCCTAGCACTTTTGGAGGCAGAGGCAGGAGGATTGCTTGAGTCCAGGAGTTTGAGGTCTCAATGAGTTATGATGATGTCACTGCACTTTAGCATGGGTAGCAGATTCTATCTCCAAAAATTTTTTTTAATTAATTAAAACAAAACAAACATCAATAGATAGTACAGGCTCAGCGCCTGTTGCTCAACAGGCTAAGGCGCCAGCCACATACACCTGAGCTGGTGGGTTCGAATCCAGCCTGAGCCCACCAAACAACAATGACAGCTGCAACCAAAAATGACCAGGTGTTGTGGTGGGCCCCTGTTGTCCCAGCTACTTGGGAGGCGGAGGCAAGAGACTCACTTGAGCCCAGGAATTGGAGGTTGCTGTGAGCTGTGATGCCACAGCACTCTATCCAGGGTGACAGCTTGAGGCTCTGTCTCAAAAAAAAAAAAAAAAGATAGTATGTAAGATAGCTATAAGTGTTCAAAGCTCACATTGCTCAACCTAGTAATAAATTTCCTGCCCTCATTTTCTTTCATCCTACCAATCAGCACCTTTTGTACCTTTTACACAGCTGATCACGCCCCCCGGGTGCATTTTTCTTCACTATATGAGGTCAGACGATTAAGTTTGCAAACTCTACTAGAAATAGTGCTATATAAATTACTGCTGAATATCACTGTGGTCACCTCTGAAGTACTCCCTTCGAGAAGCTATGCACCAACACCAGGGCCTAGTTCACCCTTCAAAGAATTTTTTTCTGGAATGAGTTCATGAACTTAATTGTTCAACCTCATAGACAATGGCAGCTGCTACAGTGGCTATTTTTCTCAGTCTTTCTTACTGGTTCCTCCTTGTCTTCCTGACCTCCACAAATGGAGTGTCCCAGGACTTGGCCTTCATATCTCTTCTTTGTTTATACTCATGTTTCATTCAGTCTTAGAGCTTTAAATACCAAAATGTGTTCACGAGTCCCCAATATGTATATCTTTATCCTGGGCCTTTCCGCTAACTGTCTGAGTGTCGGACCTTGGATATCTTATCTCAGCCTTAGTTTTAAAAGGACTGAAGCTTTATTCCATGCTTCCATTTGCTTAGGCCTATAATCCTGGGGTCATCCTTGACTCCTTGCTTTCTTTCATCCCAAAATCTAATTCATCAGCAAATCCTGTCTATTTCTACCTTCAAAATACACCCTGTATCTGTCCACCTCTGTTCATTTCCACTACTACCACCCATCTCTCATCTGTGTCATTGCAATAGTCTCTTAACTGGATTCCTGGCTTCCATCCTTTGCCCTTCCATTCAAAAGCCAAATTAATTCTTTTAAAATATCGGTAAGCCTGGGCAGCGCCAGTGGCTCAGTGAGTATGGTGCCAGCCCCATATACCAAGGGTGGTGGGTTCAAACTTGGCCATGGCCAAACTCCAACCAAACTGCAACCAAAAAATGGCCAGGTGTTGAGGCAGGTGCCTGTAGTCCCAGAGGCAAGAGACTTGGGAGTCTGAGGCAAGAGAATCGCTTAAGCCCAAGAGTTGTGAGCTGTCACCATGGCACTCTACCCAGGGCAACAGTTTGAGACTCTGTCTCAAAAAAAAAAATAAAACCGTAAAGCTCCAAAGGCTAACAAGGGCCTGAGTGGTTCCAACCTGCTGCTTCTCTTGAAGTAAACTGAGTCACGGAGATAGAAAGATGGACCCCGATTTGATGCAATAATTGATAAAATTTATTACACCTGCAGGGGGCTGATACTACAAAGGCATGCAGCCCCGAATGCCAGGCGGGCAATTCTTTTATACTATTTTTCTTGCGTGGTCAGCAAAGCAATACAGAAGCTAATCATAGCAGTTCAAGCAGATCATAAGATACATCACACGTTCATTACTTCATGGGTCATAAGGTACATGGTTCATACATAGTTCAGGGGTACAAAGTACGGGCATAAGAGTTGGGTAAGTTTCTAAGGAACTCGGGACTTTCCACCAGGGGGTATTGCACCAGGGGCTTCTTTAAATTATACCCCTCCCTTCCTT
>CAUYON010136207.1:0-10766 GCA_963573935.1 Arctocebus calabarensis
TTCAAGTGAAGGCTACAACCCATTTATTGCACAGGAAGACGGGGAAAGGGGAGAGGGAGGGAAGGGAAGGGAGAAGGTGGGGGGAGATGGGACAAAGGGTGAGATCACATGTGTGGTACATATTCGAAGGGTCAGGAGAAAACTTCTAAACAAGGATCAAAAATGTTTTCATATAGTAAACGAGAAAATATCATGAATAGTATGTCAATCAGGTTGATAAAATATCTCAGATTGCATGTGAAGCCCCCACACTGTACCCCATGGTTGAACTAATGTACACAGCTATGAGTCAATAAAAAAAAAAAAAAGAAAGTTTTACTCACAAGGCTGGTCCTTGGCTTGTGTCTGGAAACACAGCTTGTAAACAGTTCTCTACACGGTTAAAAGACTTTCTCTGAGTGAGAAGAGTGGCTAACAGTGCGTAAACTGTTTGTACAAACAATGTAGTTTATGCTAAATATCTGATTTAATTCTAGGAGTCAGAATTATGTATGTGTCACACAGAGGGTACTTATGTGACCAATCCTTGATTAAAACTTGGGTGTTGAATCTGTCATGAGTTTCCTTGGTAGACAACACTTCACATATTATATCCCTATGCATTCATTGCTGAGGAATTGTGTGAATCTTGTGTAATTCAACTGGGGAAAGATTCTTAGGAGTTTGTGCTTAGTTTTCTTTGGACTTCACTCCTTGTATCTTTCCTTTTTCTGAATTTGCTTTCTATCCTTTAAATATAATAGACTATAACCATAGGTATAATTACTTCTGAGTTCCATGAGCCCATGTAGGGAAGTAGTCTTGAGGACCACTGACTCAATAAGCAAATACAATTCTCTCCATTTTTATAGATGAGAAAAATGGAGGATCACCTTTACTTCCATCGTCAATAGATCAAAGTTTGGAGTTGGAATACGAACTCGCATCTGACTCTGAAAATCTTGTGTGCTTTTCACTATGCCCAAATCCCTTCTTGCATGTAGAGATGTCAAGATGTGAATTTGTAATCTTCTAATATAATGCAACTGTACATTATTGCACATCCTTCCATTTCCCTATTGCCACTGTTTAAATGCTAAACCTTCCTATTTCCATTTTTCTCTTTCCAGAGATAAGACAACTAATTATCAGGGCTCCCAGAAGAAGGGTTATGATTAGTAGAAAGGAAAGAAACTAAAGTTCCCTGATACTGTATGACAAAAATTACATAACTCCTCATAGCAAATATCCCAATAATATACATTATGATTTCTGTTTTACAATGTGATAAAGTGAGGATAAGAAAAAGTAATTAAACAGCCTGAGAACATATACCTGGTAAATAATGAAACCAGAACTTACATTTAAATCTGTGTGACCCCAATGCCTGTGCTTTGACCACTAGGCTGAGTGGCTACTTCTGACTCTATAGCAATCAAAACAAGTAAATGTAAACAACGATGGCACGCTATTTTTGGCCTATCAAATTTCAAAGTTACATAATCCTAAAAGCTGTCAATCTTAGCCAGGGAGCAGTGAAAAAGCCAGAATTATTGATGATTAGAAGACAAGTTCATTGCTACTAGCATTCTGGAAGACAATTTGTCAATATGATAATGCTATTTTATCAAGTAATTTTACACTTGGGAAAATATCAGACATGTGCATATGGATTTGTATTCAGCTTTTTGATCAAAATCTCTCTCTCAAAAAACATCAGAAAAAAGGCTTAAATGCAAGTCAATAATGGGTTGGTTAAAATAAATTATAACACATACACACAATGTCATAACGTGTAGCCATTAAAATTAACAATTATTTTCATGTATTTGTTTTTAATTTTGGGGTTATCAATGCATATGATTTAAAAATAAAATCTATATGAAAGGGTATTCATTGAAAACTCTTATACTACTCCCCCTCCACCATTTTATTTATATATTTAAATAATTTATATATACATATATAAAGGCTATCTGTATCTATCTTACTTTCACCACACCTATGCACATAACCCCTTCTTTGTTTCTTTTGAATCTTTCCAGTGTTTACTTATACAAATAGAAATTAATGCACATATACATATATATATATTCCTTTTTCTTTTTTTTAAGGCTGAGTCTTACTCTGTTGCCCAGCCTAGGGTGGTAGGGTGGCACGGCATCAGCCTCTCACACTAACTTAGAGAAATCTCAAACTCCTGGGTTCAGGGCTCCCAAGTAGCTGGGACTATAGGCACTCGCCATAATGCTGGGCTAATTTTTCTATTTTTAGTAGAGATAGGATCTCACTCTTACTCAGGCTGGTTTCAAACTGAACTCAAGAGATCCTCACACTTCAGCTTCCCAGATTGCTAGGGTTACAGGTATGAGCCACAGTGCCCAGCTACATTATGTTCTTGTATTTCCCTCTTTCTTACTTAAAAGGGAGAAAATTATCTATATTGATTTGTTGTTTTTTTTTTACTTGACACATACATTTGGTAGACTTTTCTAGTAAACAGAGAGAGAGAGCTTCTTCATTTTTCTTTTTTTTTGAGACAGAATTTCACTATGTCACCCTTGGTAGAGTGCCATGGCATCACAGTTCACAGCAACCTCAAACTCTTGAGCTTAATGATTCTCTTGTCTCAGCCTCCCAAGTAGTTGGGACTACAGGCACCCACCACAATGCCTGGCTATTTTTTCATTGTAGTTGTCACAGTTGTTTAGCAGGCCCAGGCCAGGTTCAAATCCACCAGCCTGGTGCATGTGCCTGGAGCACTACTCACTGAACTATGGGCGCTGAGCCATCTTCTTCATTTTTTAAAAGCTGAATAGTATTCACAGCCATTAAAAAAATGGAGACTTTACAGTCTTTGTATTAACCTGGATGGAAGTGGAACACATTATTCTTAGTAAAGCATCACAAGAATGGAGAAGCATGAATCCCATGCTCAATTCACTCAATTTTGATATGAGGACAATTAATGACAATTAATGACACAGTGGGGATGGGGGAAGGGGGGAGCAGAGAGAGAAAGAATAAGAGAGGGGTGGGGAAAGGAAGAGCAGAGAGAGGGAAGGAGCAAGGGGGGTGGGGTCTTGCTGTGTGCTACACCTTTGGGGGGGGGGGGAAAACACCCCCGACTGTATGTAAGAGGGACATTACCTAACAAATGCAATCAGTGTAACCTGGTTTCTTGTACCCTCAATGAATCCCCAACAATAAAAAAAAAAAAAAAAAAGATGTAGGAATGACTCCAACAGAAGGTATTTATTGCAAAAGTGGGATCAGGCCAGTAGCACACAGGCTTCTTGGAACCTCTTGACTATACCATACAGCCTGCCCCACTGACAGACCACTGCATGTGGACAAAGTACATTTGTCCTTATGTACAAAGTAATAGATAAGAAAGAAACTTCTCCTAATAGATGTGCAGTGCAGTTGAAAAGAGACTCCATGAGAAATGGGAAATGCTTTAACAGTATCTCAAAGTAATACAAGGATGCAAAGGATGAGTGATAAGGCCTTTTCCCACTTCTTTTCTAACACATTCCCAAAAGTCTCATCTGCCACAAGCATTCCCTTAAATTTTTATTAAGAGTCAGAACATTTGGCTTGTGCAGCAAAAGAAACAGCTCTAAAGAACTTAAATACATTCTTCTCTGTTTCCTCGCTTTTCTGGTTGTTAGAAGCCAGGTCTTCTGAAGAGTATTTGGAAGTGTTCCCTCTGTGTCCTATACCCTTAAGTCTTACTTTTTATTACTATATCAGTGTCCTAAGAGTTATCTTTATCCTTCACTAACAAAAGTGAAGAGTAATTTCACTTTAGTTTTTCCAACTGCTTCTTTTCTATTGCTCTGCCCATGACTTTGAAAAGATAGGTAATCCTTATAGTCCTAGAGCCTTAGACTCTGTGAGAAGGTGCACGGTCCAATTCCAGTTCTATCACTTAGTAGCCATGAGGACATTACGCAACTCTTCTTGGAGACTCGTTCTTATTGGTGAAAT
This sequence comes from Arctocebus calabarensis, assembly GCA_963573935.1. Lineage (NCBI taxonomy): Eukaryota > Metazoa > Chordata > Mammalia > Primates > Lorisidae > Arctocebus > Arctocebus calabarensis. The sequence continues at coordinate 3,973 of CAUYON010136207.1, forward strand.
GAGAGTTTATTTCAACAAATATACAAATAGTTTCTATGGGAGAGCACACCACACAGTGATGCTTTGTGTGTCTGGTGGACGTGAACATGCATGGTGGTGGTCTCTGTTCTGGAATTTCTCAGAACAAGACCAGATGCATTTGTTTATCCAGTGGACAAATACTTTGCTGAGCACCTGCTATGCATCTGAATCTCCGCTAAGTGCCGTAAGAACCACCGGAGCTACCAGCCATCCAGCTGCTGCTGGGTAGTTTCTATTTTCAAATTACCTCATTTCCAGTATTGTCCCTTCTGGAAGGTAGTTAAGAATGTTGGTGTGTTTGCTGTTTAAATTGTGTCTACTTGCAGTACTTTAGAATGAAGCCTGTCCCTCTCTGGACTTCATTATACATCAAAATCCCACAGTTGATGTTCTTTCAAGGCAGAGAAGGCAGCATAGTCTCTAAGAAATTCTCTGTTGGGCTTGATAGAAGAGAATTAAAATATATCTGGACTTCATCAAGTCTGGTTTTCAGCCTGCCATGGGAGGATGGAGTTGGTAGGGATAAATTAAATTATTAAGACGGGAAGTTTCCAACAGTGTAAGGAGAAAAGTGGTAATGAGCAACACATAAAAATAATGAGTGAGCTCACACACTGCACACCAGGACCCGTCTGATGCTGATTCTGCCATTCAAATGTTCTCCTCCTCATTCTGACACCAAGCAAAGAGGAAAATGTAACAAGCAAATATCTGAAGAGTAATTCCTGCTCAGTTGAATGCCTAGTTATAACCAAATAAAAGCACCCTCGCTTCTTTGAAGCTTAGATACAAACAGCACCTTTCTAATGGACAACAGTCACCCAAAGCAATGTGACTTTGGTATAAGTTTTAACTGTTACAAGTGGGCAGTAACACTTGGATATGTGAAGGATTTGTGTTAGTTCTGTGGAAGTCATATATTAAACCATCCACTAAAATGGAAAAGTCATAGCTGTTCAGACCTCAGGGTAGCTAATTGAGCCACCAGGATAGAACAGGAGGTTGTAAACATACCTTTGGTGCAACTGTGGGACAAAATCATTTATTATGCAATCATTAGTTCTATATGTCCTTAATGACTTCTATTTTCCCTGATATACTTAACATTAGGAGAATGAGTGCTCTCAAACACATGAGAGAAAATATAGAAAATAGCATGGTTTTCAATTCATTTTCTTCTAAATACCAATTTTCTCCTTATGCTTCTGGTAACTGACAAAGAGAAAAGAAAAACTGAGAAATTGGGGAATACCTGGGCAAACTATAACTGGTCAGGGTATCAACCCCATTGATACTCTGTGAAATTTACCTCCAGGACTATGCAGGGCACAACCTGTGTGCTGTACACAGTGATCCCATCTACAGGGCACTCAGGAGTCCACGAAAAAACAAAAGGCACCCATCCCTGGAAAATACCTCACTGCCCCGGTGAACTAGTTCAATCCTAAGGAGACAGGAAAAAGAAAGAGAGAACGTTCTCTGACTTTAATAATTACTCAAGAAATTCCATAAATAGATGCAGAAATGGGATCTGAGGACTATAAAATATTTGATTCTGTGATCGCAAGAGGGGAAAGTCTTCCCATTTGAACAATCCTCAAACAAACAAAACCACAGTGAAAATGGCTGAGCAAACAGTGTTCCTATCCTCACACCCACACACCTTGTGGACTACATCAGCAAGCAGAGAAAATCTGCTTCAAATTTCCATGGACAAAGCAAACTGGGGAGAGGTAGCTCCCCTTTGACTGACTTTAAACATTAAAGTCATATAGTTTAAGTTTTTGTTTCATTCCCAAAATAAGGAGTCATTACCCTAATATATGGCATTTAAGGACAAGGGATTTTATCAGACCAGGTGAAGGATACTCCTGGACCTCAATCAAGTGAGCAAGCATTATTTGAGTGTGAAGCAGTTTTTTTGTTTGGGGGGTTTTTTTTGCAGTTTTTGGCCAGGGCTGGGTTTGAACCTGCCACCTCCAGTATATGGGGCCAGCACCCTACTCCTTTGAGCCACAGGTGCCACCCATGAGTGAAGTGTTCTTAACACAAACCTTTTAGAATGGCATCGGAAGCCTGCTTTCCTGGGATGCTCAAGGATGTGATACAAGCAAGACCTCTGAGAAGCAGAAACGAGCAGGACAGGACCACTCTAGGACTAGCCAACCCTAATGGGGTTGGGGCTAGGGCCTTGGAGTGTCCTCTTCTGCCTCCCTCTCGCTATGCCTTCCTATGGGGCCAGCCGTCTGAAGAGTGGTAGGACATACACACCTCCAGGGACAATGTCCCTCTGGGTGATTCCACAGGTACTCGTGACACTGGAATCCCCTGCCCCAAAGGTCCAGTTTCCAAGGCCATGCAGGTCTTTGCCCTCCCTAGGACAGACCACCTCACAGCCAGTGTGCATACCCCTAGACCTGAGGGGGGCATGGGCATCTGCTGGACTGTGAGATGTGACTAAAGCTGGAATGAGGCCCCTCCAGTTGTATGATGGAGCCAGAGCAAGAAGAGATGGGAAGGGTCCTGGGCCATCAAATGTTAGGGGTGGGCCTATAATGGGATAAGTCATATAATGAAGTATGATTCAGTGAGCCCACAAAACATCTTCTTTCTCTCTCCTTTACTTACGATGACCACATAATTTATTATCTGAATCAGGATGCTACTGAGTGTGAAAGAGACCTTGACTAGAAGGACATCAGCTCAATAGGTGAGGCTAACTGTCCTGCAAACTACAATGTAAAGTCAATTCAAATAGCAATATCAAATAGCAGATATTTTGTTCCTTTATAATTTTTCCTCACTTAATGCTGAGCTCAGTGTTCCACAAATAATTGGCATTCATCACATCTAGCATTTTCTTCCTCATCAGGTTCTTTTCTCCCTCATCAGAGACTGTTTATGCTTGGTGCTCCCAAGAGGTAAATATAACCTTAGAGTCATCATGCACAACAGACTTTGGGTAGGTCCATTGTATCATATACATACAGTTCCAGCTTTTGTGGATTTTCTGCAAAGATTGTTCAATCTGTTAAGTTTGTAGGTTGACATGTTAGTTAAAGGGATAGGAAATGAGGGGGAGATGTAGGAAGCCTAAGAACCATCAGAAACCCTGAAAACACACCAAAGAAAGCTGGATGCTAAGATTCCTGCAGGAAGTAGAAAGTCAAAGATAAATAGTAAGCAGAACCACAAGAGAAAACACCATGAACAAGCTTTTCTGGAGCCAAGCCTGCACTGGGCCCATGTACACACGATTTAATGAGGACCGGTTGGTGCTTTCCAAAGCTCAAGCCCTACAGGAAGGAATTTCTGGAAAGGCCTATGGCCACATCCCTGACACCTGTTAATGTGTCTGCCATGCTGCTTCTTGGCAAATTTCAGTAGCCTGATTTCATCACACAGCTGTTGCACAACATACCATATACACGTGAATGTGTGCGCGCACACACACATGTACTTTGCTCCTAAAGGGCTTCCCATCAGTTCTACTGTCCGCTATTATTTACACCAGCATGACAACACATCGCGATTATCCTGGGAGCCTCTCTGACAAACGTACAGATTCCCAGGCAGCATCCCACAGAGATTGGACCAGGAGATCTCAGGTGAAGCTGGGACATTACTACCCTCAGTAAACAATCCAGACAACTATGAAGGCAAACATGCTAGCACCTGGAGAAGCTGAGCTCGAGCCATCTGACCAGGATGCAGTCATACCTTTGTGCTCTGTTTTTCCCAGGCTGTTCTTATGCAGGGGTCCTCCCAGAGAGAGCTGAAGATACCCTACCCAACACCATGGTGACAAGGTACCCCAGCAAACAACTGTCCTTTCCCCATGGCCAAGCTCCAACCAACTCCAATTCTAACATGTGCTGAAATGTTTCTCCATTGATTCTCTCTCGTGAGAAACTACTGGAGTATTTATTAATAAAAAAGAAGTACACACGTAGGCTGGGTGCCCATAGCTCGGGGGTTAGGGCGCCAGCCACATGCTTCAGGGCTGGTGGGTTCAAACCCAGCCCAGGACTGCTAAACAAACAAAAACCGTGTATATATACATATATAGCCAGGTGTTGTGCCAGGTGCCTGTAGTCACAGCTACTCGGGAGGCTGAGGCAACAGAATCATGTAAGCCTAAGAGTTTGAGGTTGCTGTGAGCTATGACGCCACAGCACTCTATGAGGGAGACAAAGTGAGATTCTGTCTCAAAAAATAAAGAAGAAAAGTACATACATACAGTTTGTGAAAACTTTAGGATGGTCCATTTTTTTAATTGGCAGCTTTTAGTTTATAATTCAATGATAAAACTGTTCCTTTGAAGGAAATTTTAATGCTTTGCTTTCCCTGGTCCACTCCTTCCACACTCACACTGCCATCTGGGGGCTGTTTATTAAATCAGTGATCCTCATTGAATAGAGGACCAACCCTTTCTAGAGGAACACATCAATGTCTCCAGGAAACCATGTCATTTTTCTATTTGTGAAAATGAACCAAATGTTTTCAAAAGGGTAAGAAACACTGTTAGCTTCTTCTTGGATTCATTCAGAAAATGGATGGGAGAAAATTACAGTCATCAATCAACATGAATTTTGTGTTTCACAAATAGTGTGGTATAATCATAAATAAGCCTAAATTTATAAGTAATTGACATAGAAGAATTAATGAAATAAGTAAAATTAGAGCAATACTATCAGGTAAAAAAAATGCCTGCTTGTCAGTGGAAAGGCAGATTATGGGAATTCACTCAGCCCTCTGAATGTTATCATCACAGGCAAACCTGATAAATCAGCTGTTGACAGAACAAAGGAAATTAAAAGAGCTCTCCTCCGTTGGCACAGCTCAGAGGCTCAGTGGCACCTGGTTTAGTAAGGCAATAGAGCACTGATTGCTGGTTCCCTTGGGGGCAGCCACTACCTGTCTCCAGGGCTATTCCCACAGGTCTCAGGGATGGGAACATTACAAGAAAGCCCACTGATCTTCACAGCTGAAAATGTTGACGTGCCCTGACAACGGTGCCTCCTTGGAGCACGTCGGTGCTGAGCTCAGTATCCCAGTTTCCACTCATCATACTGATATGGCTAAGGAGGCTGTGGAGTTATAAATGTTCAAAGTAAAAAGACCAGATGTGAATGTGGGAAATGCACACAGTGACTTCCTAAACTGTTAAACTGAAGAAATAGCTCAGGATACTGGTCCTTCACATATTGTTATTTCATTATCTGATGCCTACTTTCTCTTGCTTTATTGTTCCTTTCACTAAGCTTTAGAATTGAAAATTTAAATCTAAATCTAAAGTTTAGATCATTTTCCTAAGGTTGTTTTGTTTTGTTTTAGAGACAGAGTCTCACTCTGTCACCCTTGGTAGAGTGCCATGGCATCACAACTCACAGCAACCTCCAGCTCATGGGCTGAGGCAATTCTCTTGCCTCAGTTTCCCAAGTAGCTGGGACTATAGGCACCTGCCACAACACCCGGCTATTTTTTTGTTGCAGTTTGGCCGGGGCCGAGTTTGAACCCGCCACCCTCAGTAAATGGGGCCAGCACCCTACTCACTGAGCCACAGGTGCCGCCCATTTCCTAAGGTAGTTTTAAAGTGAGGTTGAATGTTCACCATTCATAAATTAAAATTTCTATAAATTCTATATGGCATCCATAATTTCATTTTTATAAACCTACATTAGTCATGAAATAGCTTGAAAGAAAGTTTTAGAAGGATGTGCATGACCACACTCACATTGGTCAGTTTGGGATGGTCCTAGATTCCTGTCCCTGTTACTTAATTCTTTTCTACTATATATCTGTATTACTTGTATGCTTTTCTAGCTTAAAAAAAATGGGTGGAAAATAATTAAAGTTATTTACCAATATAAGGGATCAACATCAGACATTATAATTACAGATGTTCCTTAGTTCACATTGAGGTTATATACCAATAAACTCATCGTAAGTTGAAAATATAAAGTCAAAAACACATTTAATACACCTAACCTATGGAACATCATACCTCAGCCTAGACTATGTCGAACGTGCTCAGAACACTTACATTAGCCTACAGCTGGCAAAAATATCTAACACAGAGCCTATTTTATAAGAGAATGAGATTTTCATTCTATTGTACTGAATGTGAAAGCATAATGGTCGAACAGGTACTTGAAATACAGTTTACTGAATTAGTATTGTTTCTCACCATCATAAAGTCAAACCATCATAAGTCAGGGACCATCCATATTTCAAAACCATAGAACAACTGGCTAACATTACACTTTGGGTTCTATCTCTTCTTTTGCTATTGTTATGTGCTGTTCTGTCATTGCTAAAATCCATCCACTAAGATGAGTGGAAGTATTTGTCTGAAGCCTTATTTTAAAACATAGGACTAAGACAGTCACAAAGGATAGCTTACTTACTCTCCTGAAATAGGCACTAATTTCTCAAATTATCTCCTTGTTGTTCAAGACAGATACTCTCACAGATAAAGTAAATAAGGATTTCCTCTATCAATGAATTGAAAAAATGCACCTATTTAAAAATTATTCAATTGTACCCCTTGATTGCACCAACGTACGCAGCTATGATTTAATAATAACAAAAGAGAGGGGGGGGGCTTAAGGAGGCAATGAGAAAACACACCCAATTGACACCTGACTCCATAGAGGGTCAGATTATTGTAAAAGACAAATTTATCCCTCAAGTGGCCCCAGACATTCAAAGAAAACTCCAGAAATTGGCTATAGTCCCAGATCATAACCTGGAGAATCTTCTTAAAACAG